>VYZV01000552.1:28174-105001 GCA_013401275.1 Pandion haliaetus | reverse complement strand
GGGGGACGGGATGGAGGGGGCCGACCTGGCAGTGGGGTCCCTGTGGGAAGCTGGGCACGACCTTGGTTTCATGAGGGGACGGGGATGCTCCCCCTGCCTCAGTTTACCTCTGGTGCTAAGGTAGGCCTGCTCTTTAAGGGTTTGGAGGTTTTGATGTGCTGCCCCGCGACCCCCTTCCCTGTCCCCATGTGGGAAGCTGCCGACCAGAGCTCAGCCCATGGACTGGGGGTCCTCAGATCCCCCCCCCCGCCCTTATCCATCGCAGTTGTATTCTGATGCCTTTGACCTTGCTGTAAATCAGCCCTTGTCCCTCCTATGGTACGTGGGGTGATGGGGCTGCTCCGTGTCGCCCTTGTCCCCAGCTGGTCCCCGAGCAGCTGCCGGCCGGCTCCGGCGTCTGGGCTGGGCGACGGGAGGAACCTGCCACCCTCCCTGCTGGCCCTGGAGCAGCTGGGATGAGGGGAGGGGGGCAGGAACACAGCACCCAGAATAACTCGGCAGCCGCCGAGGCCCCCGTGGGGATGGCGAGACGGGCATGGGGTCCTGGTGCAGGTTCCTGCTTCCACCACAAGGGCAGGGAGATGCCTCTCCTGGGACATAAACGATCACCGGCTGCTAAGTGCACTTATTGGTGATTGCTGCTTCCACTTGGGGACATGTAGGGTGGTGCAGGGTGTCGTAGTGATAGAGCTGTCATGTCCCTCTCCTGTACCCTGCAGATGTGGTCCTGGGGAAATCCTTTGCTGCTGCAGCTGGGTGAAAACATTCCTCTCCAGCCAAGGCACAAGAAAAGTGCCACTGGCCAGATGCTCAGCAGGATTTTGGTGATGGCTTCTCCTACTTCGTGGCATTGCCCGGCAAGCTGGAAACCTGAGCGGGCAGCCAGAGGGTCTGACCTGGCTGGCAAAGAGCCCTGGCACTGGGCACAGGCAAAGCCACACTGCTCTCCCTGGCCTTGGCAGAGAAAGGAGAGAGCAGCAGCGGATTCATCTCTCTCAAGCTGCTTGTCCTAGGCTGGAGGGAGCTTGGCCCGTGCCCGCTGGGGACAGACTCATCCCTCTCCCCTTCCTGCTGGCAGCAGCATGGAGCAGCCGGGCAGTTCCTGCTTGCTTTGGTAGGCGACCTTGCACAGCGGATGGGAACAGCAAGGAGACACGGGTGCCCTCTGTGCCCTTGCCACCACTGGAGAGGGGATTTGGAGAGGGATCCTTCCCATCCCTCATGGCTTGGGACTGCTGAGCAGCTGCTGCTGGGTGAGATCCTCTTGCTCTTTCCCAATGCATATGCCATGAATGGCTGCAGCACCACAGCATCTGTGGGAGCAGTTGCCCATCCAGCACCCCTTGGGACCAGCAGGAGCCAGAGGCCACGTTTTGGCTCTGTCCAGGAGGGAAGGAAATGGTTTGCTCAAGCTGCTCGGGTCTGGGCTGCAATTCAGGTGGAGCCAGATAGCCTGTGCATCGTTTGCTGGAAGGCAGCTGTAGGAAGCAAAGAGCCTCTCGTTTCAGTTTGGCAGTAGAGGGTAGAGGCAGCAGCCCCCCAGGAGTGGAAATCCTTGGTTCACAGGGAGGAAAACCCAGTCCCCAGGCAGCATCTGCCCCGTCTCTGCACAGACTGGGCTGTGCGCGTCCCGGGGGACCCCGCTGGCACGTCCCTGAGTGGGGCTGGCGGCAGCACCGGCTCCTGGGGTCAGAGTTGAGGAAAGGCATCCGCAAGGTATTTTTAACTGCGTGTGACTCCAAACTCTGGCTGTGCAGCTGCCAGAAGCAGCCTGAGGTTAGTCCTCGGCTGCCGACGGTTGACTGCCCACAGACTGGTGGCGGGGGGGAGGGGGGGCTTTGGGGAAAATTCGGTTCCCGGTCACTGGGGCCTCGGGAAGGAGTGACGGCACTTGAACCATTGACCTTCTGGGTGACCTCGAGCGAGCAGCTTCACCTCCTGGTGCCTCCCCTCCCATCCTGTGTGTGCCTTGCCTAGATTAGAGCAACCAGGATGGGGCCAGCCGCTCTGTCCACCCCAGTAGCACCTGCTTTGGGGGCGCACGGCAGCTTCCCGGGGGCCAAAGGGGCCAGGTGTCAGAGGATTTCCAGCCACCGCATCGTCGTGTGCTTCAAGTACCGGCTCCGCCAGCCAGAGCGGCTCCCAGATGCCGGCTGCCATGTGTGGGTACCAGGCTGGCGGTGATAGGGACAGAGTGCTGTAGGGCCATGGCAGCCCTATACCCCAGCCTCTGCCTTGGCCCGCCACCCCCAGGAGCTGTGTGATTTGCTGCAGCCATCCAAGCTACAGCAGAGGGCTGGATCCTCATTTCACTTTCTTGAGCTCACAGGGTTTTGCTGGCCACTCTTGGCTGCTCTAATTTTTATCTGGGGCTCATTGTTAGAACCATAAAATAAATAGCTACGTGCTCCTCTTGAGCGTCAAAACCCTCCAGGTGTAGGTGGGTTGCTGCATCCCTGCCCGCCCTCCCTAATTAACTGTTGCTCAGCAAATCCAGACTTACTGACCTGCCATAATCTTCCTGTGCAAGGCAAGCCCTTCGGCTTCTGGCTCCTGCCACTCGCCTCTCATGTCCCCCGTGAGCCTGTATCATGTTCACAGCCCTGGGCACGCGATGGAAGATGGTACCCTGGGAAGCAGCAACCCCCCATGCAGGGCTGCCAAGGTTGTTTTCCTCGCTGGCGGCTCCCTCTGTGCCCATGCTCACGCTGCTCTCACCATTCCCCTGCATCCTGCTTCCCCTCTTTCTTCCTCCCATTGACCGTCTGCCGGTTGGATTATTTTTCCCCAGATGCTGCAGTCTGCAATTTTCCTGGGTTGAATCTGCCTGGGTTTGTTCTCCTAATCTTTCTAAGTCCCATTTGCATTTTTTCTGCCCTCGTCGATCTGTTGAGCATCCTCCACAGATTATAATAATGCACTATTTGCTTGGTATCGTGTTAATGAGAATGCTGAGGGTGTCTGTAGGTGCAGCCCCTTTGCCTGGGTACCTGGGGGTCACCTGAGCCCCACAGCCCCTTTCCCACCTCCCAGGGGAACCAGTTGGAACCAGTATGGAACCAGTTGAACTGGAGCCAAGGTGCATTGCTAATGCTGGACCAGATGTTCTGCTGGTCCCCATGTCCTGCAGCCCATGGGTAGCTCTTGGCCCCACGGCGTGCCTGGTGATGCACTGCGGGCGCAGGCAGAGCTCGGGCTTGGCCGCCAGCCCCTGCTGCTATCGCCCCATCTCTTCCCGCCCAGGAGGCGTCCTGTCCTTTCGGAAGGATGGGGGAAATGGAAAAGGCTCCACCTCTTCCCTGGGCAAATACAGCTCCTCTGAGTTCATATCCTGGAGAACGGAATATCCAGGTCCCAGCAGGGATGGTGACTTCACCTCCCGGTAACACGTTTCCCCGGCCAGCTGGGAAAGGAGCCCTTGTATCTCTGAAGGAGCCGCCCGGCTTCCCCCACCCAAAGCCTTTCCCAGCTGTTCCCATTCTCGCCAGGGCTGGGGGATGTGATTTTGGTTCCATGGGGCGAAGGGGTGTTACTGCTTCCCCTTGCTGGGGGGGCCAGGCTGGGGCACATTGCTTTGGGGTAGGCAGCTGCTGTGAACCCCAAAATTGTTGTGGGGAGGGGGAGTGAGCGCCATTCATCCCAGCATGCAGCTGAGATCCTTCTGGGGGCCTGAAACTCAAACCGGGAGCACATGTTTGGCTTTTGCAAGGGGTGGATCTAGCCCCACATGACTCCTGTGATGCTGTTTCCCCCCCTTGGCATTTGCCCCCTTCATCCTCACTGTGGCCAACAAACGTCGGGGGCGAGAGGCAAGAGCTGTACCTTCTTCCCAGCTGCATGGATGGGGACAGGGTTTCCGACTCTGCTTTTCCTTTCATTGTTCTGGGAGCCTTCACTTTGAATAAGCTGCCTGTTTTTTCCTGCTTTGCTTGGGGGGGAAGCAGTGGGGGGAAATTGGGGGTCTGGCTGTTGGTCCCGGGGCAGCTGGGCTGGGGGTGAGTGATCGATGTCTGTGTTGTGTGGGGATGCTGCCCCTGCTCCCTCCTGCTGCCAACCTCTTTAAAAGACTTAATTGTTGGATTTTTTCCTGGGAAAAAGGCTCCAAGCCTTTCCCAAAGAAGGAAAAAGGTTCCCAGTTGATTCCGTGGTCCTGCTGCCGGGTCCCCAAACCCTCCCCTTCACCTGTCATGGGTCCCCAGCCCAGGGAGGAAGGCAGATACCTTGGACCTCTCAAACTCCTCTGCCTTTGCCATCACCTGCCTTCACCATCATCCACCATCATATCTGAACATGTTGCAGGAAGGGAGAGCTTAGAGAAGGAGAAAGCACGGATGAGGAGGGAGGCAGAGCTGCCAGAGGAGACTTAGACATGCCATTGGCAGAGACAACTTGATGGCAGGGACAGCTTGGGCTCTGCGTGGCTGTAACCCCTAAGATTTGGGGTTCAAGCCAGGAGTAAATGGTGGAGGTTGTTGAGGTTAGAGACAAGCAGTCTGTGTTTTGGCATGGGGAAGCCCATGGTGCAGGGATGCTGTTTCAGCACTTGGGATGCTCTGAGGAGCCGCTGGGAGTTCAGCTCCTGGCAGGTTGCTGCAGGGGTTATTCCAGCTGGACCTGGGCTGCCGAAACCAGGAGCAGGGCTTGGGTGCGACAGCCGTTGCACAGCCTGTGCAGTGCCAAAGCAGGCAGGGCCCTGGCCAGGTCTGGTGTTAGGTTCAACAAGGCCAAGTGCCGGGTCCTGCACTTTGGTCACAACAACCCTGTGCAACGCTACAGGCTTGGGGAAGAGCGGCTGGAAAGCTGACTGCAGAAAAAGACCTGGGGGTGCTGGTTGACAGTTGGCTGAATATGAGCCAGCAGTGTGCCCAGGCGGCCAAGAAGGCCAGCGGCATCCTGGCCTGTATCAGAAACAGTGTGGCCAGCAGGAGCAGGGAAGTGATTGACCCCCTGTACTCGGCACTGGTGAGGCCACACCTTGAGTACTGTGTTCAGTTTTGGGCCCCTCACTACAGGAAAGACATTGAGGTGCTGGAGCGTGTGCAGAGAAGGGCAACGAAGCTGGTGAGGGGCCTGGAGCACAAGTCTGATGAGGAGCGGCTGAGGAAACTGGGGTTGTTTAACCTGGAGAAAAGGAGGCTGAGGGGAGACCTTATCACTCTCTACAACTGCCTGAAAGGAGGTTGTAGTGAGGTGGGGGCTGGTCTCTTCTACCAAGTAACAAGTGATAGGAGAAGAGGAAATAGCCTCAAGTTGCGTCAGGGGAGGTTTAGATTGGATATTAGGAAAAATGTCTTTACTGAAAGGGTTGTCAGGCATTGGAACAGGCTGCGCAGGGAAGTGGTGGAGTCACCATCCCTGGAGGTATTCAAAAAGTGTGTAGACAGGGCACTTCAGGACATGGTTTGGTGGGCATGGTTGATGGTTGGACTCAAGGATTTCAAAGGTCTTTTCTAACCTAAATGATTCTATGATTCTGTGATTCTATGGTGTGTCTCGCACCCAGGTTTGGTAGGTTTCTCAACGGGCAAAGACACCAATTATTCTCAAGGAGCTGCCAGACACTGGTGTAGGAAAAGATAAGGGGCTTCCTGCTGTGTCGCGCTCTCCCATCGCTGCTAGTTTGCCCTGTGTTGATGGGAATCTGCCTCCCTGATTGCAGCTTCCCTGTCCCTGCCAGTTAACCCAGTGGCTTTGCCCCAGTCAGACCCACCCCGCAGTGCCTGGCTTGGCGGAGGACCTGTTCGTCGGCATTGGTGGGGAGCCCGTTCCCCCACGCACAGGGATGCTGCGAAGCCTCAAACCCTGGTACGGGCAGCCATTTGTGGGCAGGAAAGCACCCGTGGCATTTGGACACCCGTGGCATTTGGATGCAGGGATGGGTGCTTGGCCAGGTATCCCAGTTGGCAGCACCCTGGCAACCAAATTTACCCACCATAACCACGGGGGAAATAGGGGGGGCCCTGCCTGCCCGGGGAGCTGGGCACAGCGCTGGGCTCAGTTGTTTGGGGTGCGGGCTGGTGGCTATGGCAGGCAGCCGGGGTCAGGAGCCAACCTCCATCCCAAGCTTGCTGGGCAACTTTGGTTGAGTTTCTTAATGTCTCTGTGGCCAAGCTCCTTCCCTATCGAAGCGGGCGAATCTCTTCTGAACCTATTGGGAAACTGCACCTGAAGCAGCCAGTTTGCCGGGAGGCTGCGCCAGGAGGAGCCGGGTGTGGGTGGCCACAGCAGACGTGCCTGTGGACAGAGGAGCGACAGGGAAGGGTGATTCCTGCAGAAGAGGGATGGACGTCACCTCTTTGGGTCTTGATTTTGGCTGAGACATTGAGTCTCTCCTGTGCCCCAGCATGAACCCACCGTATACCGAGGCAGGGCCACTCCAGGCCGTTGGCGCAGGTCGAGGCCAGGCAGGGCAGGTCGGGTGAAGCTGGCACCTCCCGCCACCTCCGCCTCCAGTCCCAGGAGGCTGCCACCACCATCGGAGATGGCTGGTGCTCTACGGGATCACAGCTGATTAGCTCCTCCAGCTGGTTTATTGGCTTAGTGGTGACAGTCCCCAGGTGGATTTTATTTTCCCAAGAGGGTACATGCATGTATTTGGTGTGTCCAGAGCACATGGTCCTTCTCTTACTACCCAGGGCAGCAGGATGGTGTTCCTGCAGTGCCCAGACAGAGTATCCCTGTGCACAGGGTACTCATGGCAGGCAGAGCAGGGATGCTCATGGCTGGTGGCGCGGGGGTGCTTATGGCTGGATGTTCAGGGATGCTCGTGCTGCAGGGATGCTCAGGCTGGATATTAAGGGATGCTTGTGGCTGGTAGTACAGGGATGCTCGTGATACAGGGATGCTCAGACCCACAGTGCGGGGAGGCTCATGGCATGGGAATACTTGCAGCCAGCGGTGTGGGAATGTGATTTCCCAGGGCAAGAGGAAGGGATGAGGGTCTGTGACACAGGACCAGCAGAAAGATGTATTTTTTCAAGGAGTCTCTGGCAAGGAGGTGGGCTTCCAGTTATAGATCTGTCTGTCCCACACAGAGACAAAGGCTTGCAGTGGAGGAGCTCTGCTGTGGCCACACTGGGTGGACAAAACTGGGGGCTTCACAGCAAAAGCACTGCTTTCTGGAGCCTGATTCTCCATGTGAGAGCCAGGGCAGGAGTCCCCAAGGGGCGCTTTGTGGGGAGACACAGGATATTTGGGCGTTTCCTTCCCCAGCCAAACCCAGGCAAGCATGTGTCGCTCCTTCCCGGCGAGTGGTTCAGTGCTTCGGAGGGATCGTGTCCATCTCTTGAGACCTCAGGGTGAAGCCCAAGGGTGTCCCTGTGGGGCCAAGGTCTCTGGTGAAGGGCACAGGGTGATGCAGGGTGCCCGGCATGCTGGCATAGGGGGTGCCAGCCCGGCTGGTCGAGGGCACGCCTGGCTCCACGCAGCCGGCACAGCCGGCGCCAGGTGAGCGCCCCGGGGGGGTAAATACGGGTTTGGGCCAGGCTGGCTGCCAGCGGTGCGGGTGAGGCACCCGCCCTGGCCAGTTGCTCCCCAGGTGCCCCTTGCACCCCACAGGGAGCTCAGCCTGGGCTGGCATCCCCGCCATGGAAGTGCAGCCCAGCCCCACGGGGAAACTGAGGCACGGGGTGCAGCATGACAGAGGGGGCTGCTTGGTTGGGGGACCTGGATGGAAACGCGCCATGCGGGGCAGTGCCATCCTGGCCCCCCTGCCAGCAAGGATCTGAAAGGCCGAGGGCCGGCAATTTCCCCCGGACCGGGGCCAGAGCTGGAGTGTGCCGCGGACGAGGGTCTCTGGCGAGTGGGCGGCCTCACCGTCTTTGCCACGGCTGGCGGCCAGCGTCGCACACGGGCCCTACATTTGTAAGCAATTTGCTGGAGTGCTCCAGAGGTGCTTCCCGCCTGCTGCTTGGCAGCCAGACGCCGCACAGAAGCTCACTGGCTCCCTCGAGGCCTCGCTCAGCCCCGGCCCCGCGCTGCCGAGCCTCATCCTGCCTGGGCAGGCACCGGCAAATGTGCCGGAGAGTGGGGGCAGAGCGGGGTGGGGGCCCGGCAGGACCCCTTGGAGTGGTCGTGTTGGGGAGCAGGGCCGAGCAGGGGGAACCCGAGGCCAGAGTTAACCCTCAGGGTGCACCAAGCCGGGTTTTCCCCTGGAAATATCTCCTTCAAGGTTTTTTTGCATTTTGGCGCTGGATCCATGTTTTTCTGGGTTCATCTTCCTGGGATTTGAGTGTGCTCCGAGCGGGGAGTGGGGGGTTGCAGATCAGGCCCGTGAGCGCTCCCACCTCTGTGCAAACCCAAAAGAGGTGGCGATGTGGCTGGGAAGGGTCCAGCCACCCCATCTCAGTGCAGTGCCTGGATCAGCCCCAACCCCGCAGCCTTTTCCCTGCTCGGTTCTGTAGTCTCCTGGCTGGAGCCGTGCCTCTGAACCAGCCGGTCTGGGAGGGCTGTGGGATTGGGAACAGCTTGGCCTAGCCTCTGCTGAGCCCCAAAACGTCTGGGCAGGAAAGGCCAGGGAGCCTGGAACTGCCAAGGCACTGACAGGGAGAGAAAGGGCTGAAGAAATGGGGAGAAAAATGGGGGAATTGTTCAAAAGGAGCAATGGATGGAACAAGGAAGAGGGATGCAGCGAAGTGTCCCGTCACCTGCCTTCGCGTCCCCAGGAGCATGACGGGGGCTGGTGGCACCCCCTTGGCAGCCCTTGTGCTGCCCTGCTGCTTCACCCTGTCCTGGCACTGGCTCCCCGCTGAGGTTGCTTTGCCAGCCCCACATGCTGTACAGTGCAGAGGTGTGCAGCAGGACAGCGCTGGCGAAGGGGTGCCGGCTGCCTGGCTGTGCTGTTTTCCCGTCCATCCCTCCGCGCTTGTTTGCTCATGCCTTCATGCCCATGGCACCAGGGTGCTTGGCCCCTTTCCTACCTGCCCTTTACCTTCCAGCCTGGCTGCAAACCCTCCAGCTCTCTAGGCAGCAATTTACCCAGCTACAAACCAGGGACTAACTCTTTCCCTTCCTGCCTGAGGTGGATATGAGCGCTACTGCATTCACATTTGAGAAGAGCCCCAAAGGGGATGCTGCTCCTGACTCCGCTTTTTGGGACCTGCTGCTTTCCCAGCCACCCACGCCGTGTCCGCGTGGTCCTGCCCTGCATCCTGACCTTGCTGGGCTGCCGGAGCAGGGAACTAATTTGAGGAATGTTGCTCAGGGAGAGGAGAAAAGACACAGGCATTTTGCCATGCAGATGCTGACAGCTGCCTCCTGGGGCCAGCGAGCGGGCAGGGACACCCACCGTGTCCTGGGACACCCACTGCATCCCAGCCCTGCTTACTGGACCCCACTGGCCAGCCCCGTCCCCTTGTAAAGAGGGGTCAGGGATGGGATTTTGGGGTGAGCTTTCCCTCTTCAAATAGTGACCATTGCTCAACTCCAGGACCAGCCCCCGGGGGCTGTGGGATATTTCTGCCTCTTTCGGATGTGTTTGTGCTCAGTGGGCATCTCCATCCAGCCCTAATCTTCCCGGCATTGCCTGCCCACTCCACTCTGCTGCCTGGCTTGCGTGGTTCAGGCTCTGCCCCTCCTGCCGTGGGTAAGGATCCCTCCTTTTCCTCCTCCCCACCCTTTCTCAGCAGCAAACCCTGTGGCAATTTTCAGCTGCAGCTGATGGGAGCAAACCTGTATTGGCCTTCAGTTCCCACCACAAAAAGCATCCTTTAAAAATACCTATTTATAAATCCCAACTAAAAGGCAGCCGGGCTGGTGGATTGCTTGGGGAGCAGGAGGTGATGGCTTCACGGGCACTGCCTACAGCTTAGTAGAACCCTTTGGGTTTTTTTAATTTTATCTCGATTGCATCCTTTGGAAACCCCCCAGCAGCAAACTCGTCCCAGCCCTTCCTACTCCCTGCTTGCAGGATCCGTCCCAAGACTTTCAGAGGGGCAGGATGAGGCCTTTGCCCACCACCAACGACCCCATCCCTGGCTCTGCCGTACGCCCCAAGCGTGATCCTGGCTCCATGAAAGAGGCACCAGGGGGCTCAGTGGTTATGGTCGCTCCACGACTCCTATCAGAAGTGGCTAGTTTACAAGTGAAATGTTATTTTTTCCTGGTTGGTGGGGCTGAGGGAAGTGGCTTGTCCTTAACAGAGACCCCAGATCCTGGGCTCTTAGGCAATACAGGGCTGGGAGGGAAAAGTGGGAGCTCTGCCAAGTGATGGCTTTGGGAGCCGGTTCCTTTGGGAAGGGCTTTCAGATTGGCAGAGCTGCTTGCTGCCGTTCTGAAGATGAACAGCTTCTGAAAGAGGTAATTAGGGTGATCCTGTCCTGATCCCCTCAGCTGTGGCGACAAGTCAGGAGTCCTTCACCAGGAGCCACTCCAAGACCATTTTGCGTTAATTAGGCTGTTTACAAAACACTGTAAATTGCAGTAATGAACACACCATTCCTTGGTTTCCTTTAATTATCCATTTGCATGATGAATGAGCTGGCCCCCTCTTCAGCTCTCCTTTCAGGTAGAGGGGCCATGCAGCAGAGTATGGCTTTGTATGGGATCTGCCATGTGATGTTGGCAGAGACCTTGGGAGAGGAGGAAGAGAGAAGGGAATGGAGGAGAAGAGGGAGCTGCAGCCCCTGAGATCTGCCCAGCTGTGAGGGAGGGGGCTCCTTCCCCAGGACCCCACCACGTTTTAGTGGGGTTTGAGCAGCTGTTTCACCCCGGGCTTGGAGCCCAGCTCTCGGACTTTGATTTTTCATAGGAAACAGCCCAGAAACCTTTCAAAGTATTTAATCCTCCCCGGCTCAGCGATGGGGCTGCCTGGAAAGGCAGAGGAGGAGCGGCGGCATTTCTTGCCCCCTGCATACCTTCTCCTTTCTTTCCCTTTTGACTTGGTGGATGAATTCCAGAGATGTTAATCTGCTCTCAACCCCTCAGTGAAGAATAAAACATCCTCTCTGTGTGGGAGGAAGGAATTCATTCGAATTAATTGCGGGAAGGAGTGGGGAGCTGGGGGTGTGTGTGAGGCTGTGCTGAGGGTGGGGTGAGCATCCTCTGCCGCTCAGTGGTCCCTGAAAGGGAGGGAGGGACAGATGAGGGGACGGGGATATCCGAGGTGGCACAATCCTTGCATTCACTGCCAGAGGCTTCAGCCTCTGCCCTGGCCGTAAAAATGCCAACCATGTGGTCCGTGGGCCAGGCCTTGGCAGCAGCAGCACACACAGGGAGCCGAGTGGGGGGCAAAATGGCTCTGCTCAGCAGTTTTGGGGTGTTGCTGCCTATAAAGGGGAGGGAAGTGCCATCCTACTGAGCTGAGGTGGCAGGAGCTGCGGGGTCTGACCCGTCCCGGGGGCATGCAGAAATGGGGCAGGAGGGACAGAGGGAGGAAAGGGTCTGAGCTCAAGCTGGGTCAGCTCGTTGAGGGTTTGTGGAGGTGAACGTGGAGTGAGAGGAGAGGAGAGGAGAGGCCGCCGGGATGGGCCAGGCACTGTTCTGCGCGCTGGGAGGTCGGTGTGGCTGCAGGATGCAGTTCACATGGGGTCCCGGAGGCCGTGCGGGGCGGCACGGGCTCTGCCTCCTGCCCTAACCTTCGCCTCTTCTCTCTGCAGAGCTCCTGGGATCTGCCAAGCGCCTGAACGTGAACTACCAGGATGCAGACGGGTGAGTGCTCCCCTGGCAGGGTGCTGGGTGCCGCTGCCACCAGTGTGGGTGGGCTTGTTCTCCCCAGTATCCAGTCGGTTCTGCAGCTCTGTGTATCATAAAGCTTTCAAGGGTAGCTGCTAAGCCCTGCAGCACCCTGAACCAGGGCAAGCCCTGCAGAGGCAGACCCAATTCCTGCCCAGATCTGAGCTCAATCTGTCCTGCAAAAGCCTACATAAAGTTCTTCTGCATCCCCCTCTGTAGGGCTGGGGGTTAAAAGGGATTGCAGGGTGTCCAGCAGGTGCCCGTGTCCCAAGTGCTGGTTGAAGCATGGAGGAGTGAGCACCCAGCTGGCCCTGGTGCCTGCACGTGCTTGTGCCTGTGTTTAATATCCCAAGAGCAAAATCCCTTCATTTGGGGGGGGTTAAAGAAAGAAAAGATGAGGTTGCTGTGTGACCACAGCATATTTGTGTAGCTCATCACTTCCAAAATGCAAGCACTTAATAAGCTGGGTACTGAGAGGTAAAGAAACCACAAAGGCCCATAAAATAAATAAGCATGTTATTCTTATTGAATTAACTCTGACCTGTGAGTTATTAGCATCGTTTTATGTACTGTTGTTGTACCTAATTTCTACATGTTTTCTTTTTGAGGACTCTGTAGGAGGAGGTGTCTGTGATGAGTCCTAACAGGCCAGCGGGGGGTTGAAAATGTGCAGGATGGCTCTGCCTTAAAATAATACTGTGCAGATGGAGCTTAATAGAAAAAAAATGTAATAATAGAAGCAATGATCTGATTCTGATAAGGCACAGGGCTTGTGTTTGGGCAGCTCCAGGAGGGCTGCTGATGGGAACGAGGGTAAAGGGTCCATTCCCCATCAGAGAGCCACGTGCAGCATGCAGGGTATTAACAGCATGGGTGGTGCGTTGGGTTTTACTGGGGTGCAGGAAGGAGATGGCGGGGATGTGAGACCCGTGCCTGGGGACAGCAGTGTGCACCCTCCTGGGAGAGCCATGCTGCTGGCAGTGTCCTCAGCATTGCCTTGCTCGCAGCTTGGCAATGATGGGGTAGGCAAGTGTGGGTTTGTGCAGCCGCCTCCAGGGCAGAGCTGGCTCTGCAGGATCCCTGTAGGGTTGGCTTGGGTGGATTTTGTACCCCCCACATTCTTGCTTTGAGGCAGAGGTTTTGGCATGGGCTCAGGGACGTGGTGGCTGCACTCAAGGAGGGAGCAGCCCTCTCTGCTGGGGTTAGCGTCCCTCCTGCAATGCCCAGAGTCTCTGCACAAGGACTCCACTCTGGGACCACGGATCAGGAGGAGAGCCATGCTGGCCAATCTGCATCCCCAGCATGGGGCTAGGACACTGCTGAGCCCATCGGAGTCCTGGGCTGGTGCCGTCTGGAGTCCTCCATGCCCCTTGGAGCAGCACACGGGCTAATTCCTGACGGCACGGGGACCCCTCGCTCAACCGTGGTCCTTCACGTGACAGCACGGGGGGAGCACCGGGCAGACAGGCCCCTTTCACAGTCCTGAGACACAGGGCTCTTTCATTACCAGCGGCCTCCCACGCTGTGCCGTGGGCTCCCGGCATCCCTGCTGGCAAGGGGAGGGGGCAGCTGGCGGAGGGGCCAGGAGTAGCCACTGGGCTGGTGTGTTTGCTGGATGCTGTGAGCAACGCTGCTTCAGGCTGCCTGGCTGCACCACAGAGAGGGGAGATGCATCGCTGTCCATCCCACCTGCTTGCCCCCTGCACGGGGCAGCGGGTTGAGGGACCCCTACCACTGGGGTCTCAGAGGGTGCACAGGGTCCCTGCGTCCCTCGCTGAGCCCTGGGGTATGGACAGCATGGAGGGATTTAACTCTGCTTTACTGTGGGGAAACTGAGGCATTGGGAGTGGGGAATCGGGAGGGACGTAGCCATGAGCAGCTGGTGACTGCCCTGGCCCTCAGCAGCCTGTGTCCCCGTACAGGTGGGGGCTGTAGGGACAGCATGGCAGGGACTGGGGCTGGGCTGAGCCCTGCCTTGTGTTGCAGGTTCTCAGCACTGCACCACGCAGCTCTGGGCGGCAGCCTGGACCTCATCTCACTGCTGCTGGAGGCACAGGCCACCGTCGACATCAAGGACAGCAACGGTAAGGATGATCCCCCGGCATGGCCTCGTGCCTCCGGCAGCCGGCTCAGCCCTCTGAACAAGGTTGGGGGCCTCACCCGGCCCTGCTGAGCCCCGTTCCCCCACAGGGATGCGACCCCTGCACTATGCGGCCTGGCAGGGGCGTGTGGAGCCGGTGCGGGTGCTGCTGCGTGCCGCTGCCTCCGTCAACATGGCCTCACTGGATGGGCAAATCCCGCTGCACCTCTCGGCGCAGTATGGCCACTACGAGGTGGTAAGTGAAAGCCCAGCACCACCCACGCACCCACCCCAGGTCTCTCTGGGGGTGTGCAGATGGGGGCAAACCCCATCATGCCGGGCAGGAGGGAGGCAGGGGTGCGGGATGATGCTGAGCCCCTGTACCATGTTGCTCCCCTGCAGTCAGAGATGCTGCTCCAGCACCAGTCCAACCCCTGCCTCATCAACAAAGCGAAGAAAACCCCCCTGGACCTGGCCTGTGAGTTTGGGCGACTGAAGGTGAGTGCTGTGGGGCTCTGCCCTGCACTCGGCACTTCTCCAGGGGCAGCTCTGGAGCTGGTGGGCTCATCCAGGAGCAAAGCACTGGGTCCAGCTGTGACCACTCTCCTTCCACCACGAGCCTTGGAGCCTGGCAGGCAGCACCTGCCTTCTCCTGCAGCTGGGCAAGGCCTGATCCTGAACCTGGGAGCTGCAGGTTTTGCTCCTGATGTCGCGGCAGGGCAGCATCAGGCTGGGAGAGAAGCCAGGACTCCTCGTTCCCAGTTCTCCGCAGCCTCCCTCTGCCCACCCCAGCTTTGCTGCTGTTTAAGCACAGATAGGCTGAGCTGGCTAATCCCCACAAGCCCTGAGCGCCGAGCCCTGCTCGGCTGCTCGAGGTCCCCAGCATGGCTTGTGGGGACAGGGCCACCCTGTGCTCTGGGAGACCCTGGCCCAGCCAGCAACACGCCACCGGGCTGGGCTGGAGCACGGCCAGGCAGACTGTCCCATGCCCCACTGGGGAGGGGACGAGGGGGATATTTCCATTTTTGTAGTATCTATAATGTCTGCAGCTATAAACAGGGCAGTAAAAATACCTCCTCTGTGCCTCTGGGCTGCCCTGAGATGCTGAGAGTTGCTCTGGGCTCGGAGAGACTGGAGCTTTTTAGGGCTTGGTCTGAAAAGCCCGATTATGGGA
The DNA here is from genome assembly GCA_013401275.1 of Pandion haliaetus. NCBI lineage: Eukaryota > Metazoa > Chordata > Aves > Accipitriformes > Pandionidae > Pandion > Pandion haliaetus. Next base: position 90,077 of record VYZV01000552.1, on the reverse strand, counting down.
AGACTATTTCTGGCTGTTGAGACCTTTTACGGCCCCTTGCGACAGCATCGCCCTGCCAAGCACTGGCCAGCTCCCACTGAGCCCTGGGGCTGCAAATGGAGGGGAGTTGCGGGATGGGGAGCAGAGTGTCGGCCTCGAGGGCAAGGCCTTTGCTGGGAGGATGCAGGCCGGGGTACCTGCACCCTGCTGCTTACCCCTGTGCCCCATGCAGGTGGCCCAGCTGCTGCTGAACAGCCATCTCTGTGTTGCCCTCCTGGAGGGACAGTCCAAGGATGCCACTGACCCCAATTACACCACCCCGCTGCACCTGGCAGCCAAGAACGGGCACAAGGAGATCATCAGGTAACCCTCTGCCAGCCCGGGGCACTGTCCCATCCCAGAAAAACCCATCGTGGCTTCAGTCCTGCTTCCTCCCAAACCCACCTCCCTGCTGCAGGCTTTGGTCCTTTGTCCCCAAAGCCTCAGCAGTGCAAGGGGTTGTACCCTTCCCATCGCAAAGCAGCTGATTGTCTAGCCCTGATGTCCATGTCCTGCTGTTCATGCCTGTCCCTCCTTCCTACCAGGCAGCTGCTGAAGGCCGGTATCGAGATCAACAAGCAGACAAAGACGGGCACAGCCCTGCACGAGGCCGCACTCTACGGCAAAACAGAGGTGGTGCGGTTGCTGCTGGAGGTGAGCGTGGTGGGGACAGGGCTGCACAGGGGAACAAGTGTGTGGGGATCAGCCATCACCCCCTTCCCCCTGGTCCTCCGTCTCCCACGGGGTCCGGTGGCAGGTGTGGGGTCTGGCCGTGACCACGTCCCCTCCTGGGCAGGGTGGTGTCGACGTGAACATCAGGAACACCTACAACCAGACGGCGCTGGACATTGTGAACCAGTTCACCACCTCGCATGCCAGCAAGGACATCAAGCAGCTGCTGAGAGGTGAGGTGGGGCCAGTGCATGGCCGGGTGCTGCCTGGCACTGAGAGGGGCTTCTCCCTGCTGGGACCTGCCTGGGGCTTCCAATGCTCCTCCTGAACAGCCTAAACCAGCCTGGCTGTGAGCATCAGCATCCCAGTCCCGTGTCCCTGTCCTCTGTGTGGGCAATGTCCAGGGATCGAGTCCTTCCTGCAGTATTAATGTTTTCTTCTCCCCTCTCCTTGCTCTTGTTTTTCTCCCTCTGCCTTCCCTGAACCACTCTCTTTCCTTCCTGTGCTCTGGCACCTTCTTTCTTCCCTCTGTCCCTTGTCTTCAGAGGCATCAGGAATCCTGAAGGTCCGAGCTTTGAAGGATTTTTGGAACCTCCACGACCCAACTGCTCTCAATGTCCGGGCAGGAGACGTTATCACAGTGAGGCTGCTCCCTGCTCCCTGTTTCCCTGCCCCACCATGGCCCCAGGTACCAACCCCATCCCTCTCATTCCTGCGGCAGGTCCTGGAGCAGCATCCGGATGGGCGATGGAAGGGGCACATCCACGACACTCAGAAAGGTACCGATCGGGTTGGGTACTTCCCGCCCTCCATCGCTGAAGTCATCAGCAAGCGAACAGGTCAGTGGCCGTCCTGGGCATACTGGGAACAGTCCCCTGTGTGAAACCATCCCGGCCTTCCCAGCACCTCCTGTAGGACAGGTCCCCACAGCCCTGGCTAGCTAGGGGGAAGAGAAGGACTTGAGTGGGAACGGTGGTTCACGCCATCAGTGGGGTGGTAATCTGGGGGTTGAGGCTCAGATATCCCCCCACCCCCGTGCTGCCTCCCGCACAACCTCTGACCACACATGTTTTGTCTTTAAATGCAGGCATGGTTGTCCCCCGCGTGGCGCCCACGCACCAGCGCCAGGGTCCCCCCGGGGCCCTCCCAGCCCCCCCCGGCGGGCTGCAGCACGTCCCCGACGAGTGTCCTCACCAGGCAGCCCCGAGCGTCCCAGCGGCCTATGGCCACCTCACCCTAACCCGGACGGCCCCGGGCCCTGACAGCTCAGGTCAGGGGTGCAGATGGGGAGGGAGAAGGGCTGGGGACCTTCCCCTGTTCCCAGCCCTGCCTGTGCAGGGGGACACAGGGGGAGACTCTCCTTCCACCTCCTCGTGGGAAAACAGCCAGACGAGAGGGAACAGGCGCAGGGAAAGGGAGTTTAGGGGAGCCCATAGAGCAGCCCCTTCCCTCCATGTGTCCTTGGCCAGGCCGCTTCCCCATGTCCCCTTCGTGCATCCCTTGCCAGCCCAGGTCACCCTGTCTGTGTCATGCGTGCCGGGAGGTGGGAGGGACTGACGCATTGTCTGTGGCCATAGGGATCTTGTGGGAGGCTGGTTTTTACTGGCATCACTGTGTTGGCACACGGGTCCCTCCCAGGGACCTCTGTGCCCTGTGTCAGCCCTGATCCGGGGCGCTGCTGACGGCCTCCCCGCCTGCCCCAAGCAGCAGGAGATAGGAACAGCGTGGGCAGCGAGGGCAGCATTGGCAGCATCCGCAGTGCCGGCAGCGGCCAGAGCACCGAGGGCACCAACGGGCAGAGCACCAGCATCCTCATTGAGAACGCCAGGGTAGGTGCCCGCCCCCACTCACCCCATGCTGCTCCCCCAGGCCTGCTCCAGGCTGGCTTGGGCTGGAGGTGGAGCCCCGGTACCATCCCTGTCACCCCCTGCACCTCCTAGCAGAGGAAGGGCTGCGGGAGCTGAGCATCCTCCACCAAACACCTATGTGCTGCCAGGACTCAGCAGGGGAGTGCTCCTGGGGCGTCCCCAGTTGCCCCCCATAGCACAGCTGGCCTTTTTGAGTGGAGCTGGAGGCTCTGGTTGGTACCACACAGCATCTCCACTGTGTCGTGTGCCATCTGAGAGGACAAAAATGTCCCTGGGCCAAATCCTGCCCAGATCTCTTACGAAGGGCCAGCCTTTCACTGGGTGAAGCTGTGCCCAGCAGCCCAGCATGAGGACCTCTGCTCTGCTCTGCTCCTGGGGGTGTGACAGGGCTTGTCTCCAGAGCAGGGAGGTCTCTCCTCCACTCACTCCTTCTCTCCCCCAGCCGCTGCCCTCCGCCGGCGATGACCTCCAGCAACACCTTTTGGGATCAGAGCCACGCAACGGGCAGTTGACCTCCACGGCAGGTGAGGGATGTCACAACTCCATGGGGCCTTGGGGACAGCTCTCTCCCCGGCCATGGGGGCTGCTTGCTGCTCAAGCACCCCCATGACGGTTCTTCTCTCTCCTTTCTGCCAGGGCCACAGAGCCACCAGACCCCAGGGAGCTGCCCCTCTGGAGACAGGGTCTTCTCCCATCAGTTCTTGCGGCCTGAGCAGCTCCTTGAGGGCAAGGTAACTGGGCCAACTGGGGACCTAGTGTGCTGGGCGAGAGGGCCACATTTGGAGCTCTCAGCCCAGCTCTCGCTGCATTGGGGACACAGGGGACTGGGTCTTGGGGACACTGGGGACAGGTGGGTCTTGCCCAAAGAGATCCTGTCATCTTGCCTGGAGCAGCCAGGTCCTTCTAGCCCCTGCAGCCCCCATCATGGGCTGCTCTTTGCCCTGTCCTCTCCCAGGATGCAGAAGCCATTTACAACTGGCTGAGTGAGTTCCAGCTGGAGTCGTACACTGCTAACTTCCTCAATGCCGGCTATGACGTCCCCACCATAAGCCGCATGACTCCAGAGGTAAGGCAGGTCCTTCCCCGCCCCAGCCAGCACCCCCCCGAGCTGTCAGCCGCACATACCCGCTGCCCTGTGCTCTCCATACCACTGCTGACCACAGCCCCACTCTGCTCTCATTAGGATCTGACAGCCATTGGCGTGACCAAGCCGGGCCACAGAAAAAAGATCTCCACTGAAATCGGGCAGCTCAGCATCGCCGAGTGGCTGCCCAACTACATCCCGGTGAGTCCCTGGCACCAGGGCTTTGGTCCGGCACCCTCTTTTCCCCAGGTCTTTTTTGAGAGCTGTCTTACCCCAGGACAGGACAGGACAGGAGCGGGATCTGTAAGTAAATACTTGCTGCAATGGCCTGCATTAATGCAATCGGAGAGACCCCAAAAATGCAGTCTCCTGGCCAGGGGCAGGGAGGGGGCAGATGAAGGTGCTGCCCATGCCTTGATGCTCATGGCAGTTTCTCTGTGCTCTTCACAGGCTGACCTGATGGACTGGCTCAGTGCCATTGGGTTGCCCCAGTACCACAAAAAGCTGGTGAACAATGGCTACGACTCCATCACCATCGTGACGGACCTGACGTGGGAGGATCTGCAAGAGATTGGCATCAACAAGCTGGGTGAGTCTCTGCCACTGTGCTGGGGTGGCCCAGGGCAGCCAGGTTTCCCACCCAGGTCCCCACACCCCATTCTCCTTCAGGCTGGAAGATGCAGGCATATCCTGAGCACCCGGAAAGGGCAGTTCATACCTGTCCCTGAGGACTCCCCTTGGCAGGCTGGAGCCAGGCTGAGCCAGGCAGACACCAGCCGTAGTTTTGTCTCCTCCCATAGGCAGGGTTTGGATAATCCAGAGGCCTTTGCCCCAGTTGGTGATGTGACCATGACTCTTCCTGGCCAGGAAACAAAGGCTTTGGGGGCCAGAGCCAAAACCTAATGCCCCTTTCCTGTTGCAACCTTCCCGCAGGCCACCAGAAGAAGATCATGTTGGCCGTCAAGAAGCTCAGAGACCTCCGCAAAAGCCTCAACCAAGCAGAAGCAACTCTGGCAAGACGCAAAGTCCCTGGTGCCCTGGACATTGTCACCATCGAGTCGCTGGAGAATGGGGAGTGCCAGTCCCCACACACCCCCAAAATGACAACCTTCCAGGACAGCGAGCTCAGCTACGAGCTCCAGACGGCCATGTCCAACAGCTGCCATGAGACGCTCGGCATCAAGAGCAGCCAGGGGATGTCACGGAGCCAGGAGAGTATTGGGGTGCGGTCCCGGGGCTCAGGGCACTCACAGGACAATGTGCTGTCCCGGCACCTCTCCAGCCCCTCACAGGAGAGCCTGGGCAGCGGGGAGAGCAGCAGCAGCAGTGGGCAGTCCTGCACACCGCCCCGCAGCAAGGAGAGCCCGGCCAGCCTGCCGGGACGGCCCAGTCCCGAGCCCTACGGGAAGCTGGTCTCCCCCGAGGGGTTGAACGGCTATGCCAACAGTGGTGGAGGAAGCCCTCTCAAGGAGAGAAACCTGCCTGAAGGCACAGATCAGTACACCCGGCCAGTGGCTCAGAAAGGTGCTGGGACACCGGCGGTTACCCCCTGTACTCCTCCCCAGACCCCCAGCAAGGCAACAGCCCCGTACGTCTTCATGTACCCACACATTTCCTTGAAATCACCGACGGTCCCTTCCCTCCTGGGAGCAGAGCAGCCCAAGACCCTGGTGCATCTGTACCCCTCCGTCTCCTCTGGACAGAAGAGCAGCCTGCAGACATCGGCCCAAAAAGCCTTCTCCTACCTGCACAGTCAGTGCAGCCCCACAGAGACGCCTGCCATGCCGCCCGCAGCTGGGGCTGCCCCAGGCACCTGGCAGGCCGGGGAGCAGCACAACAGCGGTGAAGGCTTCAAGTACAAGAAGCGTTCGCACAGCCTGAACCGCTACGCGCTGTCAGACGGGGAGCATGAGGAGGAGGAGGGGGCACCCACAAGCACCCTGGGCTCCTATGCCACCCTCACGCGGCGGCCAGGCCGCAGCCAGATGCCGCGGGCCTGTCTGCAGACAGATGCCAAGGTGACCCGCAGCCAGTCCTTTGCCATCCGGGCCAAGCGCAAGGGCCCTCCACCGCCACCTCCCAAGCGCCTCAGCTCTGTCTCCAGCGCCCTCGCTGCCGAGGCAGACGGCGAGCAGCCCCCCGACCCTGAGCGGCAGCCCGCAGCCCCCCAGGACGTGGCTGATGCAGGTGCCAGCCCCGGTGACGCTGGCCACAGCAGGACAGTGAAGAGCCTGGCAACTGCGCTGGAGGGGATGCCAGGGGCGAGTCCACCCAAGCCCCTCCTGGCCCCGAAACCGCTGCACGTGGCTCAGGACTGTGTCCCCGGGGCAGAAGTGAATGATGAATCCTACAATGGCGGTGACACCAGCAGCACCACGCTTTCCGATGCCGGCAGGGACCCCTTTGAGAGCAGCAAGCCACGGAGACGGACATTCAGCGAGCCCAGCGCTCCCATGACAGAGGTGGCTGCACAGGGTGGGCGGGAGGATGCCTGCTCAGACACAGAGGAGGAGGCCAAGCTCGGTGTCTCCTCTTCATCCTCCCAGAACAGCTCCAGCGAGTGCATCCCCTTTGCAGAAGAAGGCAACTTAACTATCAAACAGCGGCCAAAGCCCACCGGGCACCCCAAGGCTGACACAGCCGTGCTGGACACAGAGCCTGGTTCCCAGCTGGCAGAGCCCCCCTGCTCTGCTGGGAAGGAGCCAGCGGTGCCTGCTGCTGCCAAGGAGCCACCTGTGCTGGAGTTCAACCTCACCGAGTCGGATACAGTGAAGCGCCGGCCCCGCTTCAGGGAGCGGGAGCCGCTGCAGGCAGTGCTGAAGGCGTTCAGCATGGCAGGGCAGGCTGAGGCGGGAGCCAGCCCTGCGCCCCAGTATGCCCAGGCCCAAGCAGTGAGCATTGCAGGCCCCGCCGTGCCAGCACCGGCGCCACGGGCCGGGCTAGCCGGGGATACCTTTGATGATGACAGCGTGGAGTTCAGGATTGCCGAGATAGAGAAAAGCATCTTGTCACTGGAGAAGGGGATCAAGAAGGCACCGAGCCCCGTCAAAGCCCCCAGCCCCATGGAGCTGCTCAGCACCACTGTGGTGAGGACACCTGCTCCAGGTACGTGGGCTTGCGGGGGTGTCTCCGAGGTGGTGGTGGGGCCTGAGGCTCCCTCCTGGGTTGTTACGGGAGGCGAGGAGGACATGTGCCTCAAGTCCCCTTCCTTTGCAGATGTCCCCACCAAGCACACCTCTGTGGCGTCCACCAAGCTAGTGTTCTCTGGGCCCAAGACCATCTACCAGCAGGTCCTGCAGCCCTCCCGCCACACTGTTGCTCCCTGGGCGGCCACCGAACCGGTGCCAGATGTGATCGGATCCCTGGCCAGTCCTGGCTCGCTAACGCTGGAGGCAGGCAGCAAGGTGTTGGTGAAGCCTTTGGCAGCTGCCCCGGGGGCCGCCCTGGCCCAGCAGCGGCTGGAGCAGACCAACTCCACCCTGGCCGCTGCGCTGCAGGTGGCCGAGAAGAAGATCACTGTGGAGGAGGCGGAGAGGTGAGGCAGTGCTGAGGGCGAAGGAAACTCTGGGGCTGAGCACCGTGAGGCGGAATTGGGAAGCCTTCAATGAGGGCTGGTGAAGGGCTGTGCGTGGGCACACCAGGTCACACACGCTCAAGTCCGGCTGCGTGCTGAGCTCCCGCTGCCACCGTGATGGGTGGGTCTAGCCTGGCCAACCCTACCCCATCAGCACCTCAAGCCTTCGGGCGGTGTTTTGACTCTCTCCCTTTCCTCCCCAGCCACCCCGGGGCCGTGCACTCGGCCAAGAACATCCTGGAAGACATCAGCAACATGTTCGACGACCTGGCTGACCAGCTGGATGCAATGCTGGACTGAGGCTTGCTCCCTCCTTCCCCTCCCTGCCTCCGGCCGCTCCGCCAGTGCCCCTCGTGATGGGGGGAGAGCAGAATCGGCACCAAGCGGTGCCTCCAGGTCTCTCCAGCCACCTCCCTCCCCGCACTTTGCACTGCGGCTGGGAACGCAGCTGCCCCTCCTTGCTCGCCCCTGGCTCGGTATCAGTCGTGCCAGTGGGGCCGCGGGCTGGTTTCCGAGGGGGTCAGGCGTTTCCCACCAGACTGGCAGCAGGAGGAGAGCCCAGAGGGGCTGCACATGCGGTCCTGGAGGCCATGGAGAAGCCCTTGCTCCCTTGCACAGAGCCGAGGAGCCTCCACAAGAGACCTTTCTCTTTCCCCACTGCATTGCTGAGTCCTGCCTCTTATTATTTATCCCCTGCCAACAATGTGTCAAAGGAGAGACCTCCCTGGGCAGCCGCCACCGAGCTGGCTATTTACTGAGCAGATCCCAGCCCTGGCAAGGCCCGACAGCAGCTAAAAGAAGACAGGGCTTGTCGCAATTTGGCAGCTTGTGGAGCGAGAAGGAAACTTTCTGCTTTATTTGTTGCTTTTCCAAATGTGTCAGCATCAGGCAGCGTGTAATCCAAGTGGATCAAAATCCCTCCGGTGGGACCCACAAACCCTTCAAGACGGGGCTGGCACAGCTTGCGAAGAAGCGGATGCTCCGCCATGGCCCTGCCAGACATGGAGGTCTACCTGCCCCTTCCCCAGAGTGAGGAGGATGGTGATGGCAGCGCCAAAGGCCTGTGCGTTTGTGCCAGTCCGGCTGGATTGTGCTGCTAAATGGAGGCTGCCCTCTGCCGACACCGTGCCTATGCAAACCGCCACCCCGGTGCTTCCAGGGTGAAGTAGCAGCATGGTTAGTGCTTTTTTTAAATTTTTTTTTTCCTCCCCTGTCCCTTTTTGCGGGAGAAAATGGTCCCTTTTCCTCCTCCCCCTCCCTGCGGGGAGCTACTGGCACAAACTCCACTGTGAGTGTTGTTAAACAGTAGCAGCGTTTGGGCCTCCGGGAGATGCTTCCTTGCAGCACTGAAACCCAGCGGGAGAGGTGACCCCGCGCGCACTTGGGTGAATTCAGCTCGGCAACAGCTACTGTGCATACAGGCTGGATGCGGTCACAGCCCCGTGGCTGCAGCAGGGGAACAGCAGCGATAGCTCATTGCATCCAAGTGGTAGGAACGGCTGCATAGCTTGAAGACAGATTTCTCTAGCAGGATCTGTTTAGTAGTGCATGTCTAAATATGTCCAAGAGCCCTGAACTTGGCTTGCACTTGGGATGCCAAGCAAATGAAAGCATCAGAGCACCAGAAGGGAACCTAAGATTGTACTAAAGTGCCATTTGCTACAAAAATTCCAAACAAAGGGAACCCCCCCACCACATACCTCCCCTTTTAAAAAAATCACCAACGCAAAACCAAATTGGAAAAGGAGAAGGTGGCTGAAGAGGCAGTTGCTTCCCAATCCTTTTGGGAGTTTGTGACCGAGTTGGACTGTTTGCAGCCTCTCGTCCCCGTACGGAAAGGGGAGCAGCCCCTGCGAGCACAGCCCGCCTGGACATTCCCAAGGGTCTGTGCTCACAAGCGGCAGTTGTGCTGTGGGCCGGCCGGGCGGGAGGTGCCAGCCTGGCTTCTAGGCTGAAAAGCAAAGACAAAAAAGCTCTGAAAAATACCCGTATTGTTGGCTGGGACTTAAGGTCGGTTTGAGGCAGTTAAGACACTTCTCTTCTGGCTAGCTGGTTGCTCTGATTTATGTATCACATTGAGTGTATTTAAATGACTACGTCTGACAGGCAAGTGCTACGTCATGGACCCAATTGTTTTTAAATAGCTACAACCAGTGGCACTTTATCAAAAGGTTTGCAGAAACCTTTTAAAACTGATTTTTACTCTCACAAGTCAACCTGGGACAAGCCCAGTTATTTTTTTCCAATGTCGATAAACTGTAAATGTTTTTTTTTAAAGGCCAATGTATATATTTTAAATGTGATTTATTATATATATATTTACTAACCAGAACTGCAAGTCTTGTACTCTAGGGTCAGGGATAAGAGGACACTGGGGTGGAGCTGTCGCTGTCTGAGCCACCTGAGGGCAGCACCACGCTGCTCTCATTGTCAATAAGGGAATTAAACATTTGATTTTGCAGAAGAATGCCTATTTTTTAAGCTCTAGATCTCTATTTTGAAGCTACTGTATGGTGTGTAAGTTATGTACACTGCAACTGGGACTAACTGACCACAGCTGCACCTGCTCTGTGCAGCAAGACAGTGAGGGGAAAAAATAGCCCGTGTAATCACCAGACTGACAACAGATTTTAAACCATCTGCTCTGTTTGTGTTAATCATGTGTTTTGTTTTCCACTAACATCCATTAAGACTAAATTCTATTAAACAGTGGGGCATATTTTACCCTTTTGATAGTTTTGCCTAGTTGTGTCCTTCATGTCAAATCGCACAAGCTTGTCTCCTACTCTCAAGTTTGTTGAGGATCAGCTTTATCCTGCCCCTTGAGTGCTTAAGATCCAGGTTTCCTCAGATAATCTCCCCTGGTAAGAGTCCTGCTGTTACCTCCAGTGAGGTTAATGTTCAGTTTGAGTCTTACTGCCATGGCAGCGACATGTGGTGAGAGTGCTGGGGACCAACACTACCTTCCAGTGAGTGCCCCACTGACCAGCTTTAGGCACGTCTGAAGCCTCAGCTACCCCTGCCTGCCAGGCAAAGCACTCCTCCTTGGTGATCAAGAGCGCGGCCACAGCAACACCGGCTCCTGCTTTGCTCAGAACAAGAAGCCCAGGCCTCCTTGTCTCGCCACGCTGCTTTTCTCCAGTGCTCGCAGTGCCTGTTCCAGTTCACCCCTGACCTTTCATCCAGAGGGCTTCAAACTGTGCCACCAGCCACGACCGAGGCAGTGGGATCCAGGAGACCACAAGGTAAGCAGACTCTTACTCTGTAGGAAGAGGCATTCAGAGCTGGACAGATTTGCCCAAAGCTGAGCAGAAAGTGGGAAAAAGTGCCAGGATCAGGGCCCAGAAGCATCAAGCTCTTGAGCTGTGTCTCTACAACAGATGAGCCAGGTAACTCAGACCCTATGACATGAGCAGCCACACACATTTTTACCTCCTTGCTTTGCAGGATGCAAACTCCCTCCCACTCTTCACTGTGTGTGTTATCCAAGACAATCATTTATTGCCGTTCATACACTGGATGCATGTGGGTCTGGGTTTTTTTTTTTATACAATTTACAAGTTTTAATACAAATCAAGTATTTTTACATACATCCCAAAAAAATTAATATAAAATATACACCATTTAAAAACATCTTGATGTAGGAAATTCTTTCTGAAGCCGTGCACCCTGACCCTTGGATGCCTCAACGGCTGAGGGAAGGATGGCATTGGTGAGACCATCCAAAAGGCTCCATTCATATGCCTCGGCTCCCTCCAAGTATAGCAGGGGAAGGAGGGTGCAGGAAAAGAAACATTTGTGATCACCTTGGAGGTGTCTCCTCTAGAGGAAGGTGTGGCCAGCAGGAAACCCCAGTATCTGCTGCCTTTTATCACCTAAAACAGTGGCACAGGGCAAGACCTAAGGTCTGGTGGGGGGGAATGTTGCTCTGCAGGAATAGCAGTGAGCACCTTGGTGCTGCCCCTGACTCCAGCACAGCTCAGCCACAGAGGAGACCATATCCCATCTGCTAGCCAACCCTGGCATCAGAAAGAAAAGCTGATTTCTCAGGTGCCAGAGGTAACAGATTGCAGCTGGCAATTAGTGAATTGAGACTGAAAAAGATGCAGCTTGTTCTCCCTGAGCCAGGCAGCTCTGCAGGCCTGAGAGGAGTGAAGGCAGAGTTCAGCCTAGCTGGCAAAGGTGAGCAGACCCACTCCGCAAGCAGGAGTGGCCTGGTATTGCCACATTGCAGGAGAGCAGCCTTGCATTTCCCCAGTGAGCTGCTGGCTCCCTAATCCATGTAACCCTGCCAGCAGCATGGAATCTAAACATCCACTCTCTGGCTGTAGGAGTGGGATCCAGGCCTCTGAACACCCCCAGCTGCCCGCTTCCAGCATCCTCTCTCTGTCCCCAGAGCTCAGAGGCTGGCTGTACCCCCACCTTGCCCTCCTACGAGAGCCACAGCAGGGAGAAGGGTATTGCTTAGAGACATGCAGTAGTGTGCATGCTCTCTGGTCATGCTGAAATGTAAGGAAGACAAGGTGGAGCTGCAGGGCAGAGCTTGGGGGTTCTGAGCCAGCTCCCTGCCTGCCAGGGAAGGACCAGCAGCCATTTGTTAGGTACCAAAGGAGAAGTAACAGCCATATATTGTAGTGTTAATATTGGGAGCAAAAACAGTGCCAGGACTTACCAGCTTTAGTCAGTTTTTAGAACTAGGAAGGGAGTCAACATCTCCATGAGCTGCACGTATTCCAGTAGCCAAGCCAGTGTGCTCCTCAACTGCCAGCCCACAACAGCACCAGTGTTCCCAGTACAGCTGGGGTCTGTTCAGAGCTCAAAAGCATGTGTGCCACACTGGGGCAAATCATGGCTTGCAGAAGCCCTCAGGGGAAGATTTCCCCCTGTGAAATGAAGAGACCTCCAGAAAAACAGGGAACAGATGTGAGGGCAGCAGCATGGAGGGGAGAGACTTCCAAACACTATCACAGAAAGACATGATATAGGGGGTTTCTCTGTGCCTTGGAGAGCAAGTACTGGATGCAGCACAATGCCAGGACTGGGAAAGGAGCCATCTACCAGCTCCGTGTTAGTCACAACAGCAAGATGCAGATATCCTGCCTGATAAGATGTCCCCCTCCCTCCACGGTAGGATAGGCAGGTCTCCGGTTTTATCTCTAGCTATGGTGCTCTCAAGCAGGCATTTTACTGAAGCAGAACGGCAATTTGAATCACAAAAATGATGACGGTTATAAACCTCTCTGGGGGTTGTTAAAGCAGGTTCAACAGAGCTGGAGGAAGCTGAGCCATGCTGACTCCCTGCAGGCAGGCAGAGCTGCCCTCCTGACTCCCTCTGCACCAGATCATTAGGGTCAAATGCAGACAGGTTTTCTTACAAGCCCTGTCTTATCTCTCTTCTCTTAAAACACTCAACAGCCGGCATGTGGCTACAGCAACAACGCTAGAGGGCAGGCCTGGCACAGCCTGGCCATTGCAGGGGCTTTCCAGCACCCTGTCAGAGACCCTTCCCAGTGTCCCCTTGGGAACATGAGCTCCAGTCGTCACCTGGCACCCAGCACTTGGGAGATGCAAGAGAGATGGCTCCTTTGCCCCAGGACACAGGGACAGGGAGGTGGGTGAGGGCATGCACAGGCACGCACACACGTATCATCCAGGAGAGCACGCAGAGATGGAAAAACAAAACGGGTTTCAATAGCGATCTCTTGCTTCAGCAGCCCTATGTCTCCCCTGCTGGCCCCAGATTCTCCTGCCAGGTCCATGAAACCCATCTGCTTGCACAGAGGGAAGGAGTCACTTCATTTCAGCATCACCATGATACTAACAAAAACCTCTAGTAATAAATAAATAAAGGAAGAGCAGCCTGAACAGCCGCCAGAGCTTGTAGGCTCCCTTGGGAGTACCCTAGCAGGCTGGGGAGGGGCTGCATACCTGCTGTGGGGGATCCTGATAGCAGTGCCCTGCCTGGGCCCCCCCCGGAAGGTGCTGATGTAGTTTTGCAAGGAGGCTGTCTGGTTTGCATGTGTAAGGGAAAACTCTCCAAGCCTTTGGTGCAGCCAGTCTCAGTGCAGGATGTGGCTGTGTGGCCCTGGCTCCAGGGAATTTGAGCTGGGAGTGTTTAAAATGGTGAATTCATCCCCAGCTTTGTTTCAAACTGCAACTTCTGCCTCTTTTGGTAACGGACCCGGACCCTGAAGAAAGCAGAAGAAAGAAGAGAGTCAGCATGTGGAAGGGTGAAAGGCAAGCAAGGCTGCCCCACTGTGATTCCTGAGCTGCACAGCCCCAAGAAACAGGGAAGCCCTGGCCTGGGCCCTGTGGTAGCCTGAGAGGGGAATGGAATCCAGAGAGCAACCCATGGTCTCAGTCCTACCCCATCCAGCCAAGTCTCATCTCCAGGGCCACCAGACACAGCAGAGAAAGGTCCAGAAATCCTTCCCAGGAACAGATACAGCAGTTCTGTCCCCATCAGGGTTCCCTGTAATCCCCACTGCTTTTCCTCACCAACCCATTTCCTGAATCAATGCTCATTAACGTTAACTCCCAGCTCCGGCTGCTCCCTGTGCTAGGAAGAACAGCCAGTCACTTTGCCTGCTACTAATTCTTGGCTTCAGCCACTTCCCGTGAAAATGAGTCCCGCAGTCCAGGCACTGCGTGAAGACGTATTTCCTCTGCTGTGATTCAATGCTTCTCTGTCCTCATGGGACGAGATGGAGAGAACAGCCCTCTCCAATTCCATACTGGTATTTCATAGACCTTGGATGCCTCCCTCTCATTGGTTTGAGATAAGGAAATTTTGGTCTCCCTTCCTGCTCCCAATCACTGCCACAGCCCTTCCCTGACCCTCCTTCCTCCCCTGCGCTTCCTCCCTGAGAGGTGGAACATGAGCTTGCACACAATAGCCAGGTGATTTACACAATGCAATCATCTCTTCCTTTTTATTCCCCACCCTGTTCCCTGTGCATCATTTTTCTGCAGCTCAAGGCCAGGCTGGAGTGAGGCTCCAGCCCTTTCTCCTCATTCTCCCTACTACCCACATACCTGATTTCATGCAGCTTGACAATCTCATTGATGATAACCACAAGGACCAAGGAAAGAAAACCCAGGAGCCATGAGACCGGGGAGATGGAAACGTGGTTAAAGGTCAATGAAGAATTGAGGTTTTCCCAGAGTTTCAGGTCCAGCACAGTCTGTGCCACTTGCCCCAGCAATCTAAGATCATGAACAGACACAGCAAATCTCAGCAGAGCTAACAAGCTTCCCAGGATCTGCAGATCAGGGCTCAGGCCCAGATGTAACACTCCTGAGTTTACAACAGAGACCCTTCACCAATTCAGCAGTGGAGAACAATTGCCACGTACTATCATTTTCCTCAGCACCAGCAAACTGGTGCTCGAGCAGGTCTAGAGCCCTCCTTCCTCCAGCATTCTGGGGCGCTTCATCAGGGCCTGGGGATACTCACACAACAGCCACAGTGAGCGTCCACCACCGGTTGGAGAGGGGGCTCTTCTTCCACAATGGCTTGGTGCGATGGACATGGGTGATGGATATGAACACTATGGGGAGATGGAAGAGGGGGTTATTTAGCACCACACACAGATACAACAATTTACAATATACACCAACAACTGTTACTCCAAAGGGATATGGGGTTTATGTCCCTGAAACCAACCTTTCATTCAAGGTCTTTTCAGACCAGGCTCCCCACAGCAATTACAAGTCCCCAGATTTGCAGGGTAGGGGGGAGTGCAGTAGTAGTACTGCAGAGGATTACTCACTGTGGGGATGCCAAGGTCGGTTCGCAGCCTGACATGCTAAAACGGATCAGGCAAAAGACCAGAATTAGAGAGCCGTGGGGGGGGTCTTGTCTCTGAGTCACTGCAGGCCTGCACCAGTGGAAAGCTCCAGCCCAGAGAAAGATACTTAGCCAGAGACCCAGAGCTGTCTGCACAGGACAGAATATTTGCTCAGCTTTTGCTTGGGCTCTTCAAAACAGCATTTCCCACCTGCCAGGCAGAGCATCCCTGCCTAGGCTCAGTGGTTTGAAGGACATAAAACAGTAATGCACGCTACCTCCCTCTAAAGTAGGGCTGCCTCTCAAATCAGGAAGCATTTCTGTTGGCCTGGACACCCTGCACATCTCAACATGCAATGCTCTGCCTAACACCAAGGCACAGCACCACATGACACAGTGGAAAAGCAGCAGAGACCCTTTAAGGTTGTCAGAGAGCAATTGGACCTACTTCGCCAGGCAATCATGTGCAGGTGATGAGGGTCAGCCAGGAGCTGGCACCCCACCCCTCCAGAGGGTTTAAAAAGGCTTCCAGCTCCAGGGCACTGATAGCTGTACTGGTGCTGTTTGGAAGGAAGTGGGATGCTTCACAAAGTGACAGCAGGCATATAAGGACTTTTGAGGCAGGGAATATTTTTTGAGAGTTGCAGGATGCTGCTAGCTGATTTGCAAGAAGGATGCTGCCCTTCTGGTGAGACTGGAAGGGAATCAGCACTTCACCAGGCTGGTAGGAAGGAGAATCAGCTCTGAAGGTGCTGTCTTTAATCTGTTAGGGCAATGTTTAGTAAGACAAGGGGCTTTATGTCTGTGCTGAGAGGCCATTGAATGGCATTTGTGCTCTGGCATAGGGGGCAAAGAAAGAGGCAAAGGATGCAAGTTTTCCCCAGAGTAGGGAACGGAGGTCTGGGAACAGGGACTTACCTGTGTGTAAAACTATCAGGCCAGCTGTGAGCTTCTGGGCTACAAGAAGAGCATTGGAAAATGTCCCAAACCAGTCAGGAGCACCATCAGCATTGCTGGTAAATGAGAGGACACAGGAAAGAAGTCAACAGTGGGGACTTACTATCTGACCTGTTCCCACCAGGGCCATGTCCTCCCCTGACAGCTGAAAGAATTGTGTAAGCTTGGAGTCAGGCTGTTCTAGTACCAAGAGGCAACAGTGAGTAAAGATGCAATTGTCAAGGCTATAGGGAGAGCACCCAGCCATCTGTACAGCCATTGTAGCTGGATAATGCAAGAGTCTGAAGCTGGTTAGAAGGAAATCAGTTCTACCTCGGAAGAGCAAGAGCAACAGGCCCTGCAGGGTGAAGGGTGCATGTGCCAGGCTCAGTTCCTCACCTGTGCCGCATGATGGAGAAGCAGGCTGTGAGGTTGAGGCTGGTAGTGTTCACTTCTTTGCAGGACTCATGCAGTGTGAACCCGAAGCAAATGAGGCAGGAGCAGATGGTCAGGCTGAATTTCAGCAGGAAGCAGAACAGGAAGTAGTGCTGAGTCTGTGAATAAGGGAGATGCAGGAGGATGACATGGGCATGTCACTGGCACAACCTCCCCCCACATGAACCATCAGGGAATCAGCAGAAGACAAGCTGTAGTACAGATGAGATGCTGCACTGTGGATCTGCCCTGTGGGCATGCTGGCAGTAAGGGATTCCCTTCCTGTCCATGCCAGGCTTTTGGATAACATGGCTCATGCCATGGATCAATTTACCAAGTGAGCTGGGAAGGCACAGGGCCTCAGCTATGCATCAACACTGGGACAAAATAGAAGAGAAAAATGTGTGAAAAATTTTAATCTGATGGGCCACCTACCTTCTTAGGTATGGAAGTCAAGTTTTTTCCTGTTGCCATGGTCATGATGGAGCTGTGGGGAGGCTTGCCCAGGAGCGAGATGCTGGAGAAAGGTAAGTTAGTCTCTCAGTAACAAGTTCAGGTGCCAGAACTATTGCTTTTTTGTCTGTGTCTAACATTTGAACCCAAATAACCTCATCAGACTGCTTGGAGCATTGGCACTTATCTGGCCACTGCCTTAAGCATATGCCGTAACAGGTGTCATTCATGGCAGGTGCAGACAGGGAGAGAAGTGACCTCCAAATATGTGATGGGGAAAAACCCACCCATGGTACCTTAGCTTCTGCCCGACACCCTAGGCTCTCCATCACACTCCAGCCAGTGCAACAGTATCAGGATTAGAAGATGATTTTCAGCTGGAGCTTCAAGCCACAAGATAATAGCAGCTGTCGGACAGCAGGCTGGGCTAACACAGCAGTACACATGCTCCTGGGTTTCCAAGCACCTTGTCAAAGCAGGCACTTGGAATAATCCTTGCAGCCTTCTTAGCACGCTGTGGGTGATGTCAGCTTGCTTTTAACATGGACACAGTGAGGCTGGGGGACTGGTCTGTGCATCCTGTGGGTGGGAGGTAGGAGATTCCACCCTGTCTGATAGACTCACCTGAGCAGTGGGTAGCAGAAACAGGAGAGCCACACGATGTCTGTGGTACTGAGGATGGGGGGCAGCTGCACCAGGCAGGAGAGGAACTGGACAGGAACAATCCAGAGTGAAGAGAATGAGCAGTGCTAGGACAGTCTTGTTACCAAGATGCCACTGTCCTCCCCCAAAACACTGGGATGAGCTGGTAACTAGGCTGCCACCGCACAGCTCCTCTACATGCTCCAGGCTACTGGGGCAGGTGCTGCAGGGGATGCTTTTTTCCAGGGAAAGAGTTTGAAAAGAAACCCCTGTAGGAGGGTCAGGGAGAAGGGGCAATGCAGGCTGAGATCCCATAGTCTGTATCTGTAACTTCCCCAAACATGCTGTCTAAACCTGACTGAAGGCCACCTTCCTCTCTTGCAAGGCTGCCCCACTGCAGCCACCCATATCCATGCTAGCACTCCTGTCCTCTGAGCTAAATGCTGTCCCCAGCCAGGCCAGGACTCACCTGAATGACAACCAAGGTCAGCTGGCACTGCAGCAGGAAGAGGAAACACTTGCGGATTCCATATGTTGCATGCCTGGCCTGGAAGGAAGCACAAGCCCTCAGAGCCCTTGATGTGATGGGAGCAGTTATCAGCCAAGAGCAATTATTGGCAGGCAGGGGCAGAACATGTGGCCTGCAGGGGAAGTGGGAGGGGTGAGGATCTGCACACATTGTAAGCAAAAGGCGAAGGTCTCTTGCCTGGATGTAGAAGTTGTGAAGGAAAGGCTGAATTTAGCCAAGGGGTAAGTTTATTTAAGCCTCCTGGCTTTTCTGGGATAACACTTCTCCCTAGCACTGCATTGTTGTCTGGCTAGGGATCTCTGCAAATTTATACTTTATCCAGTTGAACAATATTCATGTTTTGTTGCTGCAAGGCACCATTTCCAAACCACCCCCTGCACCTTGGACTGGTAGGGCCAGGCAGGAAGAGTATCTCTGTTGTGCTTCTGGAACAAAGCACAGGAGACACAAGCAAAGCTAATGCCGGCAGCTTACTGTGGGACACTCAACAAGAATGCTCATGGGAGCTCCTGGTTTTGCTCTTTGTGAGCTGCAGGCAGAGGGGTGACTACTGGAGAGGGAATATGCCTGGCTTACCTGCTCTATAAGTCTGATGATGCTGGTACTCTCTTCTTGGCGGAAGGACATGGAGCAAGGTAGGCTGTTCAGTTGACCTGAGAGCTGCAGTGGGGTGAGCTCATCAGAGACATGAGTCATGGTGGTGCTGGTAGCATAGCCAAAAGTCTCCCAGGAGCAGCGAGATGGGTAGAGAGGATCCAGTGCTATACTGCAAGGACAACACAGGAGCATTAGTGAAAGTCCTCATCCCAGAGGAGAAACTATGTTTCACTGCAGTCCAGCTTGTAAAGTTGTGCTGTGCTGTGCCACCTCTATCTACTTCACTGGTAGAGAAGTCCTGAGCTGTGACATGAATTTAGGATCAATCTCTGTAAACTTTCAGTTATTCCCAGAGAAATGATGAGCATACTTAGGTTTGTGGCTCAAGGTCAACAAATTGGCTGACCCAGAGGGGCATTTCCACTCTTTTACCCCATGAGAAGCATCTGTAATGCCAGTTGGTGCACAACAGTTCAGCATGCAAGAGTAACATCTTCCTTTCAAAGATGGAAATATCTTTGTGTGTCAAAGGATCTAGGTAGTCATCCCATCCAACACCACCCAAGTCTCCCTTATGGAGACAAATGCAGGTAATAATGGACAGAGCAATTGTGTGCATGCCTCTGCACAATCCACAGGTCTGGTGTGACTCATGGCTGGGCACTTGCTAAGCTCAAAGCAAAGGCAGCTGGATGAGTCTGGATTCTGCCCCACCTGATATCACTTTGCAGGAAGAGGCAGCTGTTCCGCAGGTTGGCAGAGCTTCCCAGACAACAAGTCACCTCCCCATACTCCTGCATGATCTTGATCATCTCGCACATGGCTGCAAAGGGATGGGAGGAGAAACACAGTTCATTATCTCATGCACACAAAGATGCAGTGTTTCACACCCTTTCCAGTCTGGATAACAAGCTGATATTCATCAGTCATGTATAGTGAGATCCAAAGTCAAAGTACACAATTAGATAGCTAATCAGTTGCAGTCTGAGTGCCCTGTATACCTGCCTCCTGCAGGAACTGAACTGTTATTCAGAGAACTGTGACCCAGAGATTTGCATCTCTTGCACAGCTCTTTCAGACCAGAGCTGAAAGTACAGCCTGGGTATATAGTACAGATGGCTTCAGCATCAAATGGTCTTGTTAGAAAACAGCAGAAATTAAATGAACCTAAATAATTCAAATGTAAAATAAATACACAATTTTAAAATCTGCTTAGCAGCACATCACTACTGTTCCAAGTCTAAAGGAACAGAGGGACTATAACAGACCACTCCAAAAGCAATGCCACACTTAGCCACACTCAGAGCCAGCCCCTGTTCCCGCACTCCCACCACTACCTCTAGCCTTCATCAGTCTTTTTATCAACACCCTCTGCGGCCTCTAAATCAAAGTTGCTGTTTGATCTGATTTTCCTTCTGTAGCTCTGTGCACAGTGCTCTGTGTTTATATGAAATTTCTAGAATGTTCCAGAAAAAACCCAAACCAAACCCACCCTCTGCGCATTCCTGTGTAAACAACTTATCTAAATGACTGGTGCACCCAGATCTGCAGCACAGCAAGGGGTTAGATGAAGTGGGGAACTGCCACTCCTGTCAAAAAGAGAGAGGAAGTCTACTGGACACTGACTCTTAGGCAGACTTGGCTGTAACTGGTTGTCACTGGCACTCTAAACTGTGCCCAGAGGTACCTAAAATGCCAAATCATAATGATGCTTAGCACTCTTACTGTAGAGAGGACAGGTATTAGCCAGCTGAGCACTCAGCCCCTTAGATAAAATAGCATCTCTCAGAGAGAGAAAGAAATTTTGTCCTTTCTGGTATCTGCAATCAAAAACTCTGCAAAGCAGCAGAAGGTGTTAACAGCAGCTGCCAGAGGAAAATTCTTCTGGGAAGTGATTTCTGAGTTATATAAGGCAGTGAGGGGTGCAAGCAGAGATCAAAGTCTCCTAGCACACTGATAATGCTTATTTATTAAAAGGCAGTAGCATTTTGGATGTTTGCTTTTGTGTCTCTTATGAATGCAAATTGAAAGGAGTGGTTCTTAGCACAGTTCTGTAGCTAGGGAACAGCTGCATTAAAATGAAGTTAACACTTGGCTTCCCACAGGCAGCAACAGAGGGTCATTAATATCAAAATGCCCTTCTAGATTTCTGGACTGCATCCCCTTCCCTTCACCCACGTCCACACCCAGATAAACCAGAGCAAATGGATGGGCAAGGTATTCATGGATAGCAGTAGGACAGACTCAGGCTCTGAGCCACTTACTCTCTGGGGTGCAGTCTGTGAAGAGGGGCACCAGCAAAGGCACATTGTCTATGTTCTGCAGGTGAGGTCTCACCTGGTGGATCCCCCGTGGGAGTTTGGCCTGAAAAAGAGGAAGAAGAGACTAAGCAGGGGAGTGTGTGTGTGAAGGGGAGGCATTTCAGAGGGAACTGCTAAAATTAGAATTATGATTCCCGGAATTATGCAACTTTAAGATCAGATACAAATTGATGTCCCTGCAGACAGAAGCTGGCTTTCCCAAGCCACTGTAAAGTCTTCTGCTACAAGTTCTACACTGACATGCCAAGCTGTCTGTGCTTGCCCTCAGGATTTGTAAGATCAGTGTGATAAACCTGTGCTCAAGGATTTCTAAGGACTTTTTACATGTGTGGAGGACCTAGTCAGAGACTATGTGCTGTCTCCCAGCAACTATATCTATTTCAATTGCAGCCACATCAACACATGGGTAGGGAAGGGTTCTTTCTTTTTAAAACCAGGCCTAATAGATTTTTTTTTTTTTTTTTTTTTAAATCTGCATCTATCTCTGATATTCCTGTAACCTCTGCTAAGCATGCCTGAGCTCTTTTTGAGGCAGGAAGAGCTTGTCCCACACTCTGAATACTGGGCAGAACCAGCCATGGCTCACAGCTGGAGGAAAGACAAAGTTCCTTCTGTCTGCATGGAATGTGGGGATGTTCCCACGCCCTGCCCCGCACATGGGAAGGGGACCCAGATGGACTGAGATGCGGCTCTCAAGGCTACCCCATGTGTGGTCATCTCCATTCCTAAACTCCAAAGAAAAGACCTTTTCAGCAAAAGTGATTAACTGAGAGAATCCCAAACTTCCCAGGCTCTAGATACCAAGCTGGAGGAAGTGGGGGAAATCAGGAGTCCCAATGCAAACCAGTCAATCAATCTGCTTTGAAGAGGAATTCCCTCTGGGAGTAATAAGGTGGTACTGCTGACCATGACAACAGCACAAGGTGTATAGGGAAAGCAAGCCTCACCCTGTTACAGTCCTCCAGGAAGCTGGGGATATCGCTGTCTGTTGGCTGAAAGCTGATGAGATCCGAGTGCCCTTCCTCTTCCATCAGCAGAAGCCCCTCCACATCATCTCGAGAAACTGGAGCAGAGAGAAGCAGCATAAACAATAAGCACAAACCTGCCTCTGCCACCCCTGTGCCACCCACATGTTATATTCACGTGGCACTGCAGAAGCCAGGAAACGTGAGGCCTAATTTTCTAGGTTAGCAACACTTACATCCTACTCAGTCATCTAAAATGCAGTATTTTTAGATGACTAATCTGCTCGGAGCTAGATATGTGAGCCTAGTCTCTGCTCTTTCGAGACACAATAGTTTATCTGTTCTGCTCTCTTTCTTCTTCTAGGAGAAGAAGAGAGCAAAGAAATCCCACCTGAAATCCAGGAAACCTGTGGCATTCAAAGTGGCTTAGGTGTAGTTCTCTCACCTTGATGTAGGTCATCATGCAGAGAGCCAGCATGGCTAGGGCTAGAGGGAGGGATTTCTGAGCCAGGCACGTCACCATTAGGGGTTAAAGATATGTGGCAATTCCAGCCAGTCTCAAGACCCATCTTCTCAGCAAACACCTGTAGGTGAGCAGAAAAAAGATTTTAGCGTAGCTGTTCAGGCCAGAGCATTGCAGACCAATGCCATATTGGGGCGTAGGTACCTTCTGGACCCATTAGCTAGCTGAATCAGATTAACCTTAGATTGCACTGGAGCTAAACTCTCCAGTCAGACAACCAGGGGACATGCAAGTTCAGGGAGTTTAGCAAAGACAGCTTACCTTGCTTTTGAGCTCATCTTCCAGGGAGAAGTAGACAAAACGAATGCAGGCATTGACCAATCCATCAATGAGGCGGACAATGTCAAGACGGGCCTGATACTGAGACGAGACCATTCCCATGAAGATCTGTCCGCTCAGAGCCTGGATACAGTCTTCCTTCTCCATCACTTCCCCAATCCCTTCTTCAGGCATGCAAACAACACGCAATCACATTGAGACACAGGGGGCCACATGTGCATCAGACAAAGTACACATGGTGGGAGAGACCACGAAGGTAACACGCACGGACGCAGTGCCCAGATACACAGAAACATGCAGACACACACACGTATACAGGAGGAAAGATAAAGAGACATCCATTTGTCCCAGCATACCCAATCACAGAAGCGGTTTCAGGACATCCCCACATACGTGACCAAGAACACAAGCATGAAACAGTAAGCATGGAAAGGAAAAAGACAAAATAGAAGACAGGGATCAGTCACAAGAAACTGGGGCAGAAAGGTAAAGGATGTATGCTGCATAATGTTCACATGTGCATTTTAAACACAGCATACCATGCTTAAACAACATGGCAAGTCTAGCTGAGGCAGTAGCATCATAGTATGAGGGGCTGATGCAAAGGAACTGGATCATGTTCCCTCCAGTGACATTGCAGACACTCCCAAAGAGACTGCAAAGGCTCTTTGACTGGGTTCCTTCACCATCACCAGATCAGCCTGTGGTGAATGGGAGCTGGATGCAGCATGAGGAACAAAATAATAAAACAATTCACACAGTTGCAAAGTTTGCCACTGGTAGGACTGGAAAGTGTTTTGAAAACACTCAGTCACAACTGCCCCCCAGCTGTTGGAAACCCCATTATTCACATTTTACAGAATGGGAGACCAAGGCAGGAAGAGGTTAAGACTGGTTTTCCAAAAGAGCCTCCTGGAGTTATGTAACGGTATGTGCTTACTTCTCACCTTCCATTGCTGTTCTGGAGGACATGTACAATTCATCTAGTGGCAATCGGTTCCTTCAGCACAGCAACAAAATCCATCAAGGGAGAATAGTTGCATACCACCATACATTTAATTCCTTTGAAAAACCCAACTTATGTGATTTCCATAAAATTAGACAAATAGCAAACCAAGTATTGAAATATCCATGTCTTGACTCTTAGTTGCCTACTTTAAGCAACAGACTGCCCACAAGTAGAAGAATTTCTCTGCAAGCTTTGAATAACTTAACTAGAAACATACGTACCAGCTGCTACATCATTACTTCCTCTGGAAATGCATCTACTTCAGAAACTCTTAGTTCTCAATTTCCATCTGCTACTCTGAATAACAATGTTCTTACAGCTCTAGACCTATGAGGAAGCAAGCACCTGGCCCAGCAGCACTCCTTATTATAGGCAGCACAGAAGACACATACCATCTGAGCTCCAGCTATTCCTCCGACTGCTCTGTTTGATGGGGGTGGTCCCAGGGAGATCACAGCATGTGAAGATAGCACTCTGCCCAGGGACCTGCACCAGTTCTATGCACTTGCCATTGAGCTGGGAGGACAAGGCACAATGCATTGGCTTGTACGCAAAGGCAGAACAGTATCCTGAGAGGCAGGCTCGCTGGTAGAAATCTAACACCTTCTTCCTATGTGGAAGAGACAAAAAACAGACAAAGCAGAAATGTGACACATTTCTGACAACGTACACTGTAGTTCAATGTAGAAATCACCAGCTGGGTATTTGGAAAAATGTATTCCATGAGGAGTGGTCAGAGACTCTGAAAAAGCCTTTCCTTACTGTTTCTGCATTCTTTAAGCTGCAGGCACTACAGGGCAACAAAAACATATATTCCAACAGGGGAAGTGGTGAATGTTTCTGTTTGCTCATCAGACAGATTGATGAGTATGAACACAGTACTCTTTGAATACACTTATTAATATAATATGCTCTATATGGCTGCCAGATGACTCCAAGGAAGTTCACTGCATGACAGAAGAAGCTTAATTCATCAGACAATTTTTCTGTAGGGAGAAAAACACCAAGGAACTGACAACTCTGACAATAATCTATGGCAGAGATAGTTACAGTAACACATTTTTCTCCCATCCCCTTTCAGAGTTTGGGTCCCAGGAGCTGTATGTGAAGTCTCCATATTCAGTCACTGGAACAGTGTAAAGTTCCTTCCCTATGTTGAACTCACAAAGGTAACAAATTAGACTATACATGGGATTTTTCATTGGCTTCTAAAATTATAAATATTCCAAAAAGGACCAGTGTGAGTTTTCTTGCACCTGAGGATAAGCAGACTTAGAAGAACAATGTGCCGCTAGTCAATGAAACTAAACATTACTGGTCTGCCATGCACTGTGGTGGACTTATTTGAAGCTGTCAACAGCAGGCAGAATTGATCACTTTGCATTTCATGTAAGACAAGGCATTTGTCTTGAACAACAAAAAAAATTCCCTGCCACCAGCATATGACCTTATTATAATTCACGGTCCTACTACACAGCACAGTCAGAGTCCACTTATAAGAGGCTAGTATGTTAACAGGTATAGTAAGAAGTGGCTTAGTCTTACAGTCCAACAGATAGCTTGTTGCTATCTGATCTCTTACATTGCTATAATTATAACAATTAATTATAAGCAGCAACAGCTTATGTTCATAACCTACTTGAAGCTTCTATTAAATAGCTTAACAAGCATCAGTAAAGGGAATTTTAACAGAGTGACCAGGTTCCCTGTGCAATTTATCTGCAGCTCCTGAATGCACCAAATGACAAAGCTGCCCACCTGTCAGAGCCAGAGAGGGGGTAGATATCTGTACCATCCCAAAAGTCTGTGCAGGCCTCGAGGATGATGTCAGCTGTCCCATGAGAAAACATCTGCTCAGTGCCTGAAGTGTAGGAGAACAATGAGTCAGCATCACACAAACAGGCTCCCAGGAAAGGGATATCATACCAACTGCTCCCTTATTTGTTAAAAGTGAATATTCCTCCAACTGCCTTGATGGACTCCAGATATCCCCCTTCCTCTGTTGAAAGTCTTCAGTCTCCATCAAGAAATTATTCAAGACTGGATGATATATATTCAGCTGCTATTTGTCTAACTGTGAGTACAAACAAGGCTGTGGTAAAACGTGAGCCACGTAGTCAGCTCCTATTCTCCCCTTACACTGTGTGACAATCCTGTTCCTACAAAAGGTGGGATAATATCTTGCTCCTGTATCCAACAGAGCAGAAGAAAAGATATTCCTGTGTTCCTTTTCTCAAGAGAGTACAAGCACCAGTGATGAGCCTACGGGGATCAAAGTCTGCCTATACTGGAAAGCGCATTCAATATTAGGCCAGGCATGGATCTAAAGGGTAAGAGCTATTCTTAAATACTTTCCATTTAAGCAGAAGATAATTTAACAGTGTGACCCATTAGATAGCAGCCTGTTTCACAAAGCATCCTGAAAACGTGTTAAATCAGGATGGGTCAAAAGTTCAGCATAACAGACTAAAAAAGTAACTCATGTTGTGATCAGGGAAGAATTGAAAATCAATGGACACTGCAGCTTGTCCTGTTTTTTTCTTCCACTACTTTATTCTTTAATACAGACTTAAAATATTTTATTCCCTCTTGTAGACAGAGGTGTTAAAAAGTGTTTCTCAAAGGTGTGTGATATCAGTTACCTGATGCAGGTCCCAGGCACAGGACACAAGTTAAAAGATGCAAGGCTGCCTCCCCCTCCAGACTTCCTGCTCCCTTTCATTTGCACTGATACATTAACATTGCTTGCACGTAGACTTCCCTGTCTAGGTTCCCTCCTCCAGCTGCTCTGTGACTTTGCCCCCAACAGCTTCAAAGCTGATCTAATGAAAAAAACATCACTGCCAAGAAAAATGAGCCCAAAGGCTTCTTGCCAGCATTGTTGCTGACTGCAAATGCTCACACTAGCTGGTGAAATCAAGAGCCAAGAATATCCACTTGCACAAACCAGGCAGGGACCTTCAGGAACACCAGAGGATTTTCCAAAACATAGCAGCTCTCTGCTTTCTGCTATAAATAGTCATCACACGCCAAGTTTATCAGCATAACAAACCTCCAAGACGAATAGGAGCTCTGTGTGAAAGGAGCCTGTCTCAGGGACACAAAGGAGTACTTGTGCAGAGCTCTGGTTAATTTTATTGTATAAACACCCAATCCTTCCCACCTTGCTCCTATGGTCAGATAGTCCTTGCTAGGAAAGAGGGAACAAGAAATGTTTATTGATTCATGCAAAACCTATGCCCTGGACACAGAGCAAGAGCTTGCAGATGACCACGCGTACAGACATACATACATTCATGCCTGACGGCAACAGCAATCCATTTCCCATTCAGTATCATCAGCAGTCTTTCTAAGGGGTAAATGACAGTGACAGCACACACTATGAAGTGGAAGGAGTTCATTCAGCCGTCATTGCCAGTAAAGTGAGCTCAGCCTCTTCCCTTCCTAAATCATGAACTTGAAGGCCAGGATTTCTCTGGCACAAGGGAGGAAACTAATGAATAGGACAGGGAGTATGACTAGCCATTCATGACTGCTGGGACTCATTAGGAAGAACCAAGCTGCTACAGCTGAGCCAGTGAGACAGAGTAAAAGGAACTGAAGAGTGCAGCTATAGCAAAGGAAGACAGAGATGGTATCAAGCCATTTTACTCCACTGAAGATGCTAGTAAGCCCTTCATTTCCATGTGGTTACTATGGATTTGGGATGAACACTGCCAGATGGTTAGACACATATTTCAATGGAATAGCAAGGGAACATACAGATAGACTATGTCCTATTTCTGCTACAGCTGTAGAATTTATTATGTGTCTCCCTTTGACTTCAGCATGTCATGGGAGTGGGTGGATTCAAAAATTTATTCACAAATAATGTATCAAGAGAGGTTAGTTATGAACATCTGATCTGACTCTTCTGCATAAACTGAGCCAATTTATCCCAATTAACCCAATATTACCTGCATAATTTATTATTTCTGGTTGTACAGATTTTAGAAAGTTTCAAGGGACAAGACTATCATGTGAGAGGTGTTCCAATGGTTAACTAACCCCACTGGCAAAATTCCTCTTAGAATTTACTCTAGACAGCATAATCCAGGTCACACACATATTCGTCTGAGCTCCAGCCTCTAAACTAAACCGTTTAAAAATGAGGATAAGGAGTTGAAATGAGGCAACATTATAGGTTTTTCCCTACACTAAGAATCTTAGCATCAGAAAAATTCTTGCTTGCAAAGGCAAGATAGCAGTCACGACAAACGAAAAAGCTCCTCCCCAAATTAAGATACAAATCTAAGAAGAATTGGGCAAGAGAAGACTGTTTACCTGGTAAATCTCTGGCCAGCATAATAATCATATTTCAGATTAAATATTGAACATATGTCAACTCCAGAGAGCCAAGTTCAGTCAATTTATTATGAAGAGACTGAGAGCTCTGTCAGGCAAGCTGTTAAATCTTGCTGAGGTGCTTTAAGACCTCACGGTGCCCAGCTGTACATGCTTTCCATCCTAGCCCACTCCTGTTAGAATAGGAAGGAGTAGAAGGAGTGGGAAAATCAGCATGGCTTCAGGTGTTGTATCCACGGTCACCATGAGTTTGCAGGGGATTTCTGTGATTTCTTATTAGTATGCAATATAATACACTAGACAACTCATGAAGATAATGATTCATAATTTGGGTTATCAGAAGGATTAACATCACTAGCTAAAATCCTGAGTAATATTCAACCCTGTGCAGTATCAGTTTCACTACCATAATGAAGTCTATTCAAAACCCACTAAAACTCCCACCTTGCTCTGCACTGCCATTTGGTCCCAGAAAACAGGTTTACTATGTGCTATCTAAGATAATTTTTAAAAAATTATTTATGATCCTGCAGTGAGCCAGACCTGGGAAGAATTCCTCCCCTCAGTATGCCATAGCACTGATCACTAAGGTTTGTTGAGCATATCTGTACCAGCCATAGGCAGAGCAAGGCTATTACCCCACAGGGACTCCAGACTATCCCAGTCTGACATTTTCTAGGCTCTGCGGAAAAGATCCTCCTGTACCAAGTGGATGCCCAAAGAAAGGGGCAGTCTTACTGGTAGTGGTGTCCTTCACAAAAAGGTTAATCATGTGGCTCAGGGGTGGTCTCCTCTTTGTGATCGATGAAAGCTTCCCCAGGATTGTTTCTTTAACCATCTCATCACTTGGCAAGCGGTACAAGGCCAAATAGTTTTCCTGCTTGAAAAGATCTTTAGCACCTGGTGTGAAACCTGAAACGTGAACAAAAGGAGGAGAAAAATTAGGCTGTAACCAAAGCAAAAGAAAGGTCTTCTCTCCTGCTTCTGTGCCACCCACTCTGCCTGCGCCCTTCTGACATCTCCCCAGCAATAAGTAGATGAGCTGTGCATCTACACCAAGATGGCTCAAGATCTATGATGAAAAACATTCAGAAAGACCAGATGTTATTAGTAATTACAGCTTTCATGCTTCTGGTTCAGTGAAGAGAGGAACTGTGACACTGAAGGACAGGCACAGAAGTGAGTTCAAGAGGTTCCAGATTTTAATCCTAGTGTTACCTCTAACCTCTTATCTCCCCTATGCCTCGGTTTTCCCATCTATGAAATGAGCTGTGGTACCTCACATCATTTATACCCAAACTCCTGGTAAAGCATTACTGTAAAGACAGGGCAGCTATCTGTTCATTATCAGGTATTCTTTGTCTCCTGATGAGATTGGCAGACTCGAACCAGAAGAATACCAAGCCAAGCCAGGGCTGGCTAGAAATATCCTTGATAACATTTGTTCTTTTGATAGTGTCTACAACGTTAGAACTTGCCAAAAGCAATCTCTTTAATAGACTGTTTTGGCAACCAAACAGTAACAGTCAGCTCTGTAATGTCACCTTCTCAGCAACCAGGACCGGGGAAATATTTCTCTTGTGCTCTCTAAGGACTAAGTGTCTATTGACAGCCCTGATTTCTCTGTGTCTGCTCATCCAATTTCTCCTTACCTATTAGCCTGGCAAGCTCACAGAGGCCCCAGGGCACATGGACAGGCAGCACGGCATTGTGAGTTTCCTGGAGGGCAATGTTGCAGAGGTGGTCAGAGAAGCGGCACAGACGTTCTGTCACACTTGCATTGCAGAGATTGAGCAGCACATTCAGGCCCAGAGGCTTGAGGGAATTCAAGTGCATATGCCAGTTGGAGTCATCAAACTGGATGCAGGAGGGGTTCTGCTGGTCTTGGGACAGGCTAAGCATCTCAAGGTGGTAGTCACACACAAAGTCTTCAGCCTCACAAGCCAACACCTCACTGTCACCAACAACCTGGTCCAACAGACAGGAAAATTCTAGTTGCTTTCAAGGAATACAGCTTGAGCCTAGAATCCCGCAGGGAATTTCCCATTAAATTCACAAAAGGGAAGACTGTATGAGTTTAAGTCTGTCTTATAGCGCCACAAAAGACTACTTGTGCACCCCTTCAGTGTGCCTTACCTGAGTATGTTCCTCCTCTCCACCCTCCGTGTCCTTGCTAAAACTCACATTGGACCCAGAGGGATGCTTGCTTCTGCTGTGTGGCTTTCGGTGGGCATGGGCATCGGGAGCCTTTGCAGGGTCACTAGACCAGTTGTTCCTCTCTTGCTCGTTGGTCATGTGGACTGTGTCTGCCAGGGGGCCAGAGAGCAAAGCATCTCTTTCATGGGGCTGCAAAAGACCAACAAAATGAACAGTGGTGATTCAGTGGTTGGACATGAGCCACTACTGACTCACCTGCTGCTTTAGGACTCCTATAGAAGAGGATTTCATCCTCGCTGCTTCTTCATCTTTTAAGCAAAGAATTACGGCACAGGACTTCTCTACAGGCAAAGGGCCCCCTCTATAATACCATGTTGTGCATGTCAGTCAAACTATGATTAGAGCCAACATACTACAATATGGATTACATATCACTCACCTCGTCTTCCATCTCAGGATGGCAGAAGGACCGTGTAGAGAGCTCATCAGTCAGATCTTCATGGCTATCATGAGGTGGTTCCACCTTCCCACTGAAGAACAGAACAGTCTCTGGGCTGGGGTTTGGCCAGGAAAGAATCCCCTGCTTGTCTACACAGCAGAGCACCTAGAACATCCCACAACACCCCCAAGAAAGCAAAATCTCAGTGAAAACATGTATCAGTGTTCATGCGTAGTTGTAAATATCACAAGTTTAATAAACACGTGGAAGGATAGACAAGTCTCTCCTTCGCCAACCTTCTGTCTTAAGAAACTGCACTTGATAACCCTCCAAGAAACCCGAGAATTCCTTGCTCTAGCAGGATTGATGGATTGTTTAACACCGTTTTTATCTCAGGATATTGCAAAACTAGGCATGAAGACCACGGGAAGGAAGCAACTACTCAACCTGTTTCACCAGCTAGTACCTTATCAGGACCCGAACCAGCTGGTTCTTGAACAGGAGTCAAGAGGGTTATGGGACCAGAACCAGAGTTAGAAAATACAGACATCCTGTTAGATGCCACAGAGTATCTCTAACCATTGTTTTAGCTTGTAAATGTCCTGCTTGGACAAGACAAGAGAGTTATGAATTCTTCTACAAAGACAGATGCCTGAAGGGTTTCTAATTCCAGCACAGTGAACTGATTGCCAACAGTCTATGCTCAGGGAAGGATGACATGAACCATGCAAATGAAGCATCCATGTAGGGCTCCTCCTTCTGACAACCCAGCAATACTCACAGTGACAGATCCCAGACTATGGAGCAAGCTGGAAGTGAAGCTCAGAGTTGGGGATTTGCCTTTTAAAACACAGAGGAAGTGGCTCCAGATACAGCGTATCATTTCCTGCCGAGGGAAGCAGAGGACATCAGCCAATTAAAGACTCATTCAGTGAAAGATGAGGGGAGAGAAGGAAAAAAAGGGAGTATGACATTACCTGCTTTCAGGTTCAACACAGTGATACACTTTAAGATACATAGTGGTCTCCATGGGAACCTGTTAACTGATACAGTGCTGATGTTCTCAATGGAAAGGCATTTCTTCCCCCTTCCAGAGGATGCTAACAGATAGTCTGACTGTTGAATTGAGAATTCACTGAAACTACCTTTGTCTACACAAAAACACAGGAAGGGACTCTGAAGTGATTTCATTTGGGGTGAATCAGTTGTTACCTCTTAGTATTTTTCCCTAAAGTAACTCTCATCCCCTTGGATTATAGAGTTTGAGGCCTTAAGCTTACAATCACCGTGCTGCAAATCGGGTAGATGGAGTCATTGTGGTGAGGTGATTTGCCCAAGGTTACTTACTGAGGCAGGGCCAATGTTGGAAATAAAACCAAGGTGCCCTGACTACTCCATCATTACAAATGAATTGTAATCAACATGGTAATGAACTGAAAGAAGGGGATATTTTGCACAATTAAAATGTCAAGTTGACACCCTTCATCTTCCACATGAAAACGTTTCAGAGTGAGTCTGGATGGCAGCAATCAATCCAAGCAGGCAGAGCACTTCCCCCAAAGCTCCTCAGATCAAGTTTCTTAGATCCTAAGGGTTAGTACAGCCATAAGCTCAAATGCAAAACAATCATGAGCTATCACCAGGAAGAAAAAAAGCTCTTACTTAAACGAGTTTCTCATAAGCAAAAATGTTACATAGGTACAAAAGGAACGAAGCAGGTCTTTTCAGCGAGGAAGGTCAGGTCAAATCACTCCCATTTGACACCTGAAAAAACATTTCAGCTAAACGATGAACTGGCACAGAAAGGCAACAAAATATTCAGCAAAGGAAGCATGTGTGTGTGCATCCATGTGCATTCCTCTGTGTGGCTGGGAGCAAGGAGATACGAATTGATTCTTATAATATCTAGGGATTTTTAATCACCCCTGGAGTCCATCTGCCTCCTTACGGAAAGAGGAATCTTAATGCCAGATTAGACAGAAAAGTGTCTTTGCTCTACCCACCTGTTTAATCTGGATGATGCAATTTATAGAATGGCCAGATGCTGTTCGCCCCCAGAAAAAGGTCTTCTGAATGTTTATTTGCCCCAGCCTTGGAAGCACTAGTAATGTGCTTAAGCTTGTTAAGGAGCCTATGAAACAGGATCAGACTTTTAAAAAGCCTGAACATCCCAGGGTCCCCTCTTCACATTTGGTCTTGGTGCTGACTGCCATCCCCTCTGTTCTTTAGTTTTGGCTTGAAGAAGGAGGTTTTTCTGGTACAAGGAAAATACTTCCCTTCTTTCTGACACACACCATAAAAAGTTTATTTTACTCCTGGAACAGGGGAACTTGAAAGAGGTACTTTCTTCAGGACAGAAAAAGTTGATTTCAAACCATTTGCAATATTCAGAAAAGCACAACTGGACTCAGTACCAAAGTCACCTCAATCTCTGCTCAGCAGAGCAGCACTTACATGGGAAGGTGTAGGGGAAAGACATGCAACCTGCATGCATAGCAAATTAAAGCAGCAAATGGGTGACAATGGACAACTGACACAAGTAAAAAGGGTCTAGGAACAAGCAGGAGATCAGAGAGGAAGGGAAAGAGTATCATGAAGTTCTGCAGTGAAGATGGAAGAAAACAATGCATAATAATAGTACCTGAGAAGATACCATCTCTGTGTAGCTGCTGAGAGTGTCCTCTGAAAACTTAGCAAGCTGCAGCAAGAGAAGAGACCAGTTACTATAATCGTGTTCAGAAATGTGCCATGAGGAATAGCCTCCCCTAAATACTGTGCCTTCAGAAAGAAGAAAGGAGGACTCCTGCTCTGTGGGAATCACTATACCAAGGCAGACCAATAATTCATCAAAGCAGTTAAGTCTTTAATGGACTATGTCTTTATCTCCTTGTGAAGCACAGTCAAAGTGCTTGGTGCTGTACATCACAGAAGAACACACAGTCATTACCTAAATGTCTACAGAGAAAATAATAGCAATTAGATGCAGAGGAGGCTCTTTCTGGATGGTTATTTTTAGACAGAAAGAGCCAGGATTGACTGTTCTGTTTTTAAGCTGTATGGGTCAGTTAAAAAGAAAGGAGCTAGAAGAGTGGTTGTAAAAGCAGGTGCCTGGAACACAATGGACACAGAGGAATGAGGTGATATGAATGTGATGTGGATAGGAAATGAAAAGAAATTATAGCAGGGCACTACCATGGGGCTCTTGGAATTACACCGAGAAATTTACTAACTCAAAATTTGTGCATCCAGCACAAAGGAATTCCACAGTAGATGTAATTTTGATAAACAGTTTAAGTATATTCATAAGCATAAGTGAATACAGCAATTCTGTTTGTATGTAAGTAAAATGACACCCCAAATAATAATGCATATATCTGGCATTTTAAAAAGGATCAGTTTAACAAAGCTGAAAAAAGCCAAGACAAATTTGTCAGAACAAATTTGAAGTGCGAACTATGAAGGATAATTAAGAACTGTTTAACAATATTTTATTAAAATTTTAAAAAGCAGCAATCCCATAGTAAAAATAAGAAAGTCCAGTTTTGAGTGGAAGGGAAAATAGAAGTAAAAATTAACATAAAAATAATAAAAAGTATACCAGTAGGTAATTAAAACCAGTCCACTGCTTGTTGAAGACAGTGAAATTGCAAATCATATTGCACGCAAGGCAGACGTGTTAAATAAATATTGCTATTCCTTATTCAGTGATATAATCATACCATATGATAACTATGAAATATTTTCCATCCTAACACTAGCTTCTGAAAGTAAGTATGTTTGAATTAGCAAGTCTGGACAACTTTCTGACTGTTACTGCTGATTTTGCACAAGGCTTGAAGCATGGACTAAGTCCCACTGCAATGGAAGAAAGCTAATGTGGTGCCAATGCCTAAAAAGGGTAAGGAGAACAAACCAAGTTACCACAGGACCCCAGGCAGATTTCAGGCAGCGTAACAGAGCAGCTAATATGAGACTCAATTAAAAGAAAAGAAATGGAATAATACAACCAGTGCCAAACACAAGCACATGAGTAATAAATCTCATCAAACTATGTGATATCTTTTTTGACAAAATTACAAAATTGACTGATAAAAGTAATGCTTTTGACTTAAACCACTTAGTACTTTGACTTGATACAAAATGTTTTACTGGTTTTCTAACAAAAACCAGAGTAATACCGGAGAAACAGGGCCCATATTAAATATATTAGAAATAGACTATCTCCAAATGTAACAGAAACTAAGGAATTATTTGCAATAGGATGTGTTACTAGCTCAAGCAGGGACAAGTCTGGGTATTTTGTTAATAGCCTGAAAGAAAACTAAAAAAAACATTACTGATAGAGACTGTAAACTATACAAAGTTTGGGCCAGGGTCCAATAATAAAGAGAACAGACCACTGTTACAGAACAACATGGATTGCTTGGTAAATAAGCAAAAACATGCACACCAACAGGCACAAAAGTAAGGTTGCATACCTCAGAGGAAAAATGAAGGTTGGACTTACAGGATGAGGACTCTATCTTAGAAAGCAGTAACTCTGTAGATTATCAGCTGAACAAAACCTGGCCATTTAAAGCAGTAGCTAAAAGATCTAATATGATCCTTTGTTTCACTAACAAGGGAACATGGAGTAGAAAGTCCAAATTATTCTGAAATTTAGCACGACCACAAATGTTACTGGAGTATTTTGTGGGTTTTGGAGATTCGTAATTCTACAGTGATCCTGAAGCACTGGAGAAAGCTAAGAGGAAAGCCAAGAGAAAGACTAGAGGGCTGGAAAATATGCTTAGTGACTCAAAGTGCTTAAACTGTTTAATTAACCAAACAGACAATAAAAGCGAATGTGAGTAGCTACAACAGACCAGAAATTTGATTGACGTGCTCTTACATCTAGGAGACAAAAGATGTAAATGTTCAGGGCTGGAAATCAGATACTGCAAAAATTCCCACTGACATAGAATGCCCATTTTTAGCAGTGAAGGTAAATAATTACTGAAATGACCTATCAAAGGCAGTAAAAACATTTTCAAACCAACATCAAATTCCTTTTTAAAAGGAAAGCTGCTGTAGTCTAACTGTAGTAATGCAACTTGAGGCAGGGGCTTGTGGGGATAGTGGGGCTGGTTTGTGTCCTGCAGGATGTCTGACTAACCAGTCACAAGGGTCACCTATGGCCTTGAAAAACTGGGAATCAAACAGCTTGATCACAACGGAAGGGGGCAGAAGGTGGAGAAGAGTGTCGCACAGGCCAAGTGATTGGAGAGGAAGAGGGTCTTACCTGCTATATTTTGAACAGAGTAGAGAGAAGGAAGGAGTGAAATAGAGAGGCCAAGAGAAGACTGCCCTAGTCAAGGGGGAGAATGACCAAGGCACATCACAACGGTTGTTCTGCAGCAGCAAGGATGGAGGACCATGTTTGAGATGTCACAGAAAGAGCTGGCTGGACAGAGTGAGTTGCCTGGACAAGAAAAAGGAGAAGACAGGAAAGAACACAAGGAAGGTGCAAGTATGAGTGACAGGGCAAATGGATATGTTGAGAATGAAGAAGCAGGGAAGCCAAGGAGTTCTGGCTTTTCCCAGCCAAACAGCAAGGTGTGAGGGGAAGGAGGAAGGTTCCAAAGAACTCTGAAAAGAGATCGTAAAGGTGCAAACACCACCGAGGAAGGTAGCATGTGTCCTCCCTCCCAGGACACAAGCAGCTTAGTTGTGTACAACCTATAGGGAAAAGAACAGAAAACACAGACCAGGGCCACAGAGGCCAAGGAAAGGCAAGAAGGAGAGAGAAACTCTGTCCAAGTGCAGGCATAACAGAAGTCAGCACAGAAGACAAACAGCACAGTGCATCTCACCAACACTGCCGCCAGGACAGAACAAGAGACACCCACCAGCACATCCAGTTCAGGATCACACACCCGTCAGACTACCAAACTCCACTCCCCAAACCAGCACAACCACCAGAAATTCCTCTTACTCCCTGACCTACTGCAAAGGCCATGCCTGCAAGCAAAGCCCCAGAGCCTCAGGAAAGGGCTGTTCAGCTCACACGTTAGAATAGGGGATTGCAGAGGATCTATGCACCCCATTCCTTCTCAGTGGCTAAACATTCCCTAGTTATAGCCACCACAGGGCATTTATCTTCACATTGACTACTCTGACAGATTACACTTAGCTGATAGAAAGCAAGTGCCTTGAAGAGTTTTATGGAATCACTGGAGCTTCCTATCACCATGGGATATCTGTAGACAGGATGAAAAAATTAAAAAATCTGTTCAAAAAGAAGCCACACTGTTCCCCAGGGAGAGGGCATAGCTGATACAATCAAAGATCCAAAGCTTTTACAACTATGTGGACACATCTGCTGAATTCAGTGTGCTCACTTCACAGAGCCCTTCTCATCTCCTGCTCTTTTCTCTGCAGTGGATACCTACCAGTGAGTTGGATGAGGCCTTGCTCATCTGGGCCAAGACTCTGGCTTCTCCAAAGGCTGTAGCAAGAATCCACAGGACAGGAAAGAGTAATGGAAGGATGGGTAGGACACCATTCACCTGAAAAAAAATTGCAATCACCAGAAAGCACAGAGACAACAAGAAGTCAGACCTCTCACATGACATCTTGTCCACCACTGAGAGGATGGGTAAAAGGCAATGGCAGGAAGGAAGGAGACTGCTTGCACTGGAAGCAGTGCAACACAAGGAGAAGCACAGGAAGGGAGACACACACACACCCCCTTAGGGGTTTGTAATGAAGGAGGCCATGAATAAACCACACCAACTTGGAGCTGCTTTTCCTGCTGAATTTGGCATAAACTCTTACAAGTTTAAAGTCAAAGGATACCATCTCTCTATAGATATAGATATACACACACACACACACACGGCCAGTGAGAGAGAGCAAACAATGTAAAGGCAGTCTGGGAGGAATGGCCAGGGTAGAGCTGTTGTCTTGCTCCACTGAGAGCTTCTGGATCCAGCGTGCACAAAGGCCTGCGTAGGATGCTGTCACAGGATGAAGCAAGTCGCTGAGGGAGGGAATCAGTCTCAGTGGTGCTCTAGGGAGGAGGTGTAGCAGAGCTCAAAGCTCTCCTTTACCTGTAGCTGTAGAAGAGTGTACTGCCAAGAAGTAATTCCAGGAGCTTTGAAAATGAAGCGCACAGCATTGGTGATCAGGAAGCCAGCCTGCAATTCAAAGAGAGATGACACTGTCAGCTAACTACTAGTACTTGTAGGGAAAGAGTTTTCACTGCCTTGTAATATTCTCAGCCCTGGGAAAGTCTGGAAGATATACTTGGTCTGCTACTGCAGTTCCTCCCTCCACTCTAATGGCTAGATAGCTCAGCATCTTTGCTTCTCTGAACTACCCAAGGTACACACAGAGTCAGCTGCATGAGTTAGGGCCTGGCCAAAATTTCCTGTTGATGGCTGCAAATTCTTCATGTTTATTGAGAAAACATGGCTATATTCAACAACAAAGGCTTGAAATGAGACCTACCAGTACAATAGGGACAGCATATTTCAGCATCACTGACTGTACAGTGAATCTCTCATTATCCAGGGCTGTCACAGGACGTGACAAAGCCATTTCCAGACACCACCTAAAAAATGGAAAACAGCTTGAGATTTCAGCAAGCAAGACCCTAACCCTGCACTTTCTTCAGATATAAACCTCCTAGTAGACCTGATTAGAACAGTGGTCACTCTATGCTATGAAGTGTGACCTTCAAGAGAAGCCAAGTTCTACAACAACAGCATTGCACTTGCCACGGTAAATTTGCAGCGCTGTTGAGCAAAATCCCCAGGTCTCCTCACCAACTTAACAGGAAGGCTCCATTGCCCCCATGTGTACTGAAACTCTAATAAGGACATTCAGAAATCTCTATCTCCAGTTGACCAAAGGGTGTGATATGGCTGGTTACATCAAATGCATGAAATCTGTGACCTCCCCACATTGTTCAAATTTAGTTGGAAAGCAATGAACTCAGCAGTAATACTTAGCGTATATGTGGTTTTATATATCAGCCTAACCTATCAGTTAAGAAGGACAATTGAAGACAGACAGTAAGAGACTTAATAGCATTCCCAGGTAATAGAGAAGACAGGGCACAGCATATTTGAAAATTCCTGTCCTGGACTGGTAAGTCTCATTTTTTGCCGACACAAGGCAGCAACAAGGACATAGACAAACTGTGCAGGCATTGTGCACTGTATTGAACCCACCTGACATTATCAATTATTGGGGTCTTCAAGACACGGAAGAGACGATACAGCTGAGGGTTCTGAGGTCCCTTCTTCACTTCTCCCCTTGGGGACGGTGGAGGTGAGAAAGGTGGAAACAGATCTCCTGGCTCCAGAACTATGTGCTCATCATCCTAGAAAAGAAGTCAGAGAGCCCCAAGGCTGCACAGTCGGAGCCTTGGTGGAATCCTGCTGTGTGGGACTGGAGGTTTAGTCCAGCAGGATCCCTCCCACTGCAAGTGACACAATACGTGTTTGTCACAGTTCCCTCTCTCAGGTCTCAAAAATTCATTAGCTAAACTATTGCTTCAAACTTGAAGCAAAATTAAATGTTGGTGTTCAAGCACATCTGGTTATTTCATGAAAATTGGCATTTGGAGTGAAAGTTATGATAAAAACAACAAAGGTAAATGTCAAGCTTTAAACTTTTTTCAATCTTCTTCAAGCAGCAAAATCTTTGCATAGATCTTGTAAATGATTTGTTAATTTACTTCTACCCCAGATATTTTATATTATCTTCTTTTATCGTAAATCAGTAGTAAGGAGAAGGTCAAAGCAGACAAACTATTTCTCCACATAAAAACCAGGATAAAGTAGGGGGTTTGTATGTCATATCATCCTACTGGATAGATTCACTCCACTTATATTTAGCAGCACGTTCCAATTTCCCCTTGACCTGGAAGAGATTGAAATATGGTGCTTTGGTATCACATTAGTGTCTCCTGTCCATTGGGTTTGGGAGTTCATAGAGAAGATGCAGTCTGTCTAACAAAGCACTGTCCTTGACTGAACTGGAATTTCAAGCTATTTTCAAGGTCAGAAGAAATAAAACACTCCAATAATCTGTACACTGGGAATTAAGAGTATTAGGAAGAAAATCCTGGGAAATATATTGTTACAGGCCAGAGAAATAAGACGAGCAAGTTACCTTAATCCCTCTCAGAGAAGCAAATGACTCCTGGCCTGGCCTCAAAGCAATGACATCTCCTTCTACTAACAGGCTCACAGGCAGGTTGACAAGATGACCATCCCTGTAGGCCCAATGAAGGGACCAGGATGGGGCATAAGGCATATGAAGGTCAGGGTACATGGAGTCTGGCCATTTCACCTCTTTGCCAAGTGTATCTGAAAGCACAAAGCGTGAAAGAATTGGTAACAATTCTGGAGGGGCCAATCATACATTGATTTACATCCAGCAGTGGCTATTGCCAGTGCTAAGCTCAATCCATTCCAATGATCTTTTATCATCTCTCTCTTTCTGCTTGATGGCTTTTCCCTTCTCTCTCCACCCACTATTAACAACTAAACATAGTAATTTTATAACCTTAAACACATATTTGTACATTGGAAAAGCTAAAGGCTGTCCTTAAAACTGCTGCACTGAAATGAACTGCCTCCTCAGGTTCAAAAGCCCCCATTGAGACGATGCTCATGCACAGCAATTTATCTCCTTCTGTTCTATGTTGTGGTACAACCCCACGTATTCTTCTCTCATCATCTGCTGCAAGGCAGATATTTTTGTAAGATACTGAGGATTCAAATTACTCCAAAGCACAGACATAACAGACGCCTACCTGATAACACACAGATTGGAAAGCACATGGCCACATGACAGCTCAAAATAACTATTTTACAGGACAGGCATGAGTAGGACACAGTTCTCACAGCCTGTTTCTGTGTAACACAGGGGAAGGCTAGTAAGCTCAATCAGTAATGTATGTGATCAGGTTTGGAGAAAAATCCAATGGGAGGAAAACACAAATGCAAATGAGAGACAGATGAATGAGACCTCACCATTTATCTTATCAATGATTGTCTGAAGTCTCCTCTCCACCTCTCTGCACTTCAGCCTCTCTTGACGCCCGATCATGAAGAGATCCAAGAGGAGAAGGAGGAGCAGTGCCAGTGCATTAACTATCTCGGCACCTTGGCTTTGCACAGCAAAACAGAAGAAAGTAGAAAGCAGATGAGGTTTGAGTAAATGAGCAGAATACACTGCCAGCCACCCAGAGAGATAAAAGTACATGTGCTCAGTTGTTTATTCCTACATCCCACAGATTTATGGCTAAAAAAGAAAAGCAGGGGAGCTATGATCACACTTCTTTAGAATAACGCCACCAGAGAAGTCTGAAAGGACCCAGTCAAGGCATGCTATGGCGCATGTGACAGCACAGTAATTTCTATGAGCCACTAAGTTCTCCAGTTTCAAAATCCTTCCTAACTATGATAATGCCTTAGGATTTTTCAAGATCTACAAATGCTGTAGAAAAAAAATCTCAGTTTCTCCATAGGACACTCAATTAAGTTGGCTAAAGTTTTGTGAAAGGGAATGATAGGGACAGAATTACCAGTGTGACTATGCTAATGTCTAGATGTCTAGAAAGAATGAGGGACAACACTGTTATGTCAGCCACACAGAGTGTCAAGACAATATAAAACTACCACCTTACTTCACTGAACTAGCATAGGCTGTTTTACTTACCTCCCCTGTGGCTGGCTCCCATAGCAGCACAGCAGCAACAGCACTGCCAGAAGCATCAGAGATGCGCCAGGCCAGTGGAAACAGGAGCAACGGTTACCATGGTACAGAAAACTGCTCCTCCACACCTCCTACAAAAGGAAAGCAGCAGACAGTCAGCATTCATGAAATACAGAGCCACACATTTGAAGAAGCAGAGTGAGAAAGGGTGAAGGCAGCAGTTGACACTCCAGGGCGAACACAACTTTGTAAAACCCCTGAACAGGATATAGGGCATCCAGATCAGTTATGCGAATGCTACAGCACTAACAGTTACTCAGCTGGCAAGTCTGGGTGAACACACTCTGCTTTACTCTTGCTTGGAAGAATGAAAAGGCTTCTGTGCCAGGCTGCCCTATTGTCACTAACGAAGCGAGGAACACTTTTAAGTACTGTGCATAAACACTAGCACTTTGTATTCAACACACAGGCCAGACAAACATGGTGGACAAGGGCAGATAAGCTTCAGAGCTCTTTCTCTCCACCTGATATGGACCCCCTAGGCACACTGCCATTAGTGGTTCTTGAAGCCCTTAGATCCTCCACAGGTGAAGCCAAGCTTCTGTAGAGCTCCAGCATCCAGGAGAGAAGTGCTGAGAGAAGCATACCATTATGTAGTTTCCTTGCTTTGTTCCCAAGGTCTTTAGCAGTTCTGCACCCGGACACTCTGCAGCAGCAGCCCAGGAGGGAATTCAGCCAACTTTTGTTTAATCTTCAGCTTTACTTTGAGACGGGGAGACTGTGTGCCCAACCTTGTGCTGTTTGGTGCCTCACCTTCCATGAAGTCACTTTTTTCCGTTCCTTCTGATGCCCCTCCAGCAGTACTGACAACTGGTCTCTCAGGATTGTGAGGGCTTTCTTTGTGGTAAGGCCCAAACTTGAGGTCATCTCATCCTGAGGTGCCAGAAAAACAAACTGTTTAGTGCTTTCCTATTTTCTTTTTAGGCTTTTTCCAGGTGGCTGACTGAGCACCCTACCGTGAATGCCCTGCACTCATCATCACCCGTCTGATTCTCCATTTTCCTGAAATCACCTTCCCTCCTGTGAACTTTAGACTGCTGGCTGGAATTAGAGCACTTAGATAGTATGAGGTAAACAAACCAGTCCTGACTGTGCCAGATAAATACTTTATCAAAGCACAATACCAAGTCATTTCTGCAAAACAAGATTCTAATCAACAGAGGCTGAGGACAATACAAAGGGAGGCTGCTCAGCTCGGAGGTTTATGCAGGCTTGAACTGGTATCAGCTTGTAGATACAACAGAACACAGACAGTTATGGTAGAATTTTAATGATACAGGATGGATTTTGCTAACAGTAATAACAACCAAGTAGCAGAATATGCACAGTTCTAAACAAGAGTGGTCCAATTTCCAGAACTGCTTGTTATGAATTTTTGGTTATGAATCCTGCCTCTGTGGCTACTTTGACACAGAAGCCCCCAGATTTAAGTGCTAGACCATGGATCAGTTCAGGAGGAGACACGACTCCAGCATCAACTCCTTTTACAAGAGAAAGCACGAGAGTCTTAAGTGCTGAACTGTACGGACATACAAGGGAGGCATTTGGACTTGAAGAAAGCACACAGTCAAGAGCACTGCTTCCTCGCTGGTCAGGAAAGAGGCAGCAGCCTGGAAGGATACAACCCAAGAGCGTGTCATCTGGAAAGCACTGCCATAAGATGCTGATAACAAGGAAGTGGAGTAAATGCTTGCATTTCTGGGGCAAGAACACAAGCACTTTTCCTTTCTTTCAAATCACAGAGACTGCTGTGAGGTACTGTGGGTACCAGATCGCTGAAAGTGAATCAACAAGGAAAAGCTGGCAGGTGTCCATGGGAGGGCTACAGCAGATATCAGGGAACTGGTCAACAGAAGGTCTCATTTGCATTTCATGTTTTAATACAAACACCTTGAGGGTGTACAGTGCATAGGATATCCTGCACATTAGAAATGTTCAGGTGTATCATACTGTTTATAGAGTACAGAACTACTGAACACAAAGCAGGCAGGAAGCTTCCCCCTCTGGTCCCCACCAGTGCGACACGCAGCCCAGCAAATACAGCTCGGGCAGGAGCTGCAGCTCTTCCTGCTACTGCAATCACCAGTTCTTCCCAGGCCTGCCAAATCCACCGTGGTCTCAAACTGCAGCAGCTCTGCTCTTCAGGAGCTGCATGCATGCACCCAGCTCTGGAAGTGCACCTCAGCTCTGATCTGCACTTTTTGTCCTGTTCCTTAACCGAGTGGTTTTGTGATGAACATTTACCGGAAACTAATCTTGGACTTCAGACTCATTTGCATTGACAATCCAATCCAAAACTGTAATGTAAGCATCAAGGAATAGCAGATAGACGCTCTTTAAACTACCATCTACTGCACACACACTCCCCATCTATCAGGGACAATTTGAAACAGCAAATTCTGGCCAGGCAGAGTCTAGCAATGCTGCTTTAGCTGCACTTTTACAGAACTAAAAATAATCCTGCTGTAGTTTTCATTCTCTGTGTCAGTTTTAGGAATAGAGGAAGCAGTTCTGTGTTGTTCTTGGAAGCAGCCCAGGTAACATCAACACAGGACTAAACATAGGAGTCTCTCAAAGACTCCCAGAGGAGAAGATGGCAGGCAGCGTACCTGGCAACAGACATGCTGCTGCACCACAGGAGTGCTGCAAACAAAGTGCCTGAGCAACGTGGAGCAAGTGACAATAAGGTTTCTCTCTCTCCGCTGACTGCTGGCTGTTTGCAGCATAGCAAAGCACCCACTCATCCTCTCCAACACAGGGAAAGCAGACAGATAAATAAAAGAGACAGAATGAAAGGCAGCAATAATAAGAGGGACTTTAACTGAAAAGCAAAGTCTGCTTAGACACCGAGCTGGTTCCAATGGATACTTCAAGAGCTACAGAAGAAATGAGAGGAAAGCTGCACTTAATGCCAACATCTAATACAGTCACACACTTCCTGGAAAGAGAAACTGCCACATCACAGCAGGCAGCGAGCAGAAAAAGGCAGCAAATCCAGAGGTAATCAAAAAGGTTCCTGAAATACTTGCACACCTGCTCCAGTCTTTACACAGGAGTTACTGTTTTGCCGTAGTATCAGTCAAGGTAAGGGCAGCCACAAAGGAAGGTGGCTGCGGCAGG
The DNA here is from genome assembly GCA_013401275.1 of Pandion haliaetus. Taxonomy (NCBI): domain Eukaryota; kingdom Metazoa; phylum Chordata; class Aves; order Accipitriformes; family Pandionidae; genus Pandion; species Pandion haliaetus. Next base: position 45,550 of record VYZV01000552.1, on the reverse strand, counting down.
TGAGAAAGGACAAGTGCAGAGTGTGGCAGGGCTGGGGAAGAAGAATGGCAGGAAGGGCAGGGATTGTTAAACACCCATCCTGACACTTAAAACATGGAGTATTCGGCAAAGCAGGCAGAGCCAGCCTGGTAAACAAAACTGTAATAATATGAGTGAGAGGCTGCCTGCGGTGACTCAGATAACGTACTGCCAGTGAGCATCAAGGGAAAGTGCTTGGAACCAAGGAATCAAAGGCACAGGCAAGAAGAGCCACCCTGAGCTCCTCGCAAGGGGCAGCTCTAGGTTTTTGCAACAAGAGCTGCCCTGCTAAGTCATCAACAGCTAATGAGGCATTTTTCAAAAGCCCTAAAGTAAACCTTTGTACATGGCAAACCTAGGAGCTCTTAAGCTGTCCCAGAGGGATCTTCCCAGCCTTTCATCAGCTGCAAGTGCTCTTCCTGCCACAAAACAGGAGGTGAGTACCCCAGGGTGAAGAAGCCATTCACAGGAGGTGTCAGTTCATTAATAAAAACCTCAGCATTCACATCTTTGCTTTGGAAAGTTGCACTCAAAGAGTAATCTGCTAATTTTCAGGTCAAAAGAAAAACAGTTGAGACACCTTCCCATCCAGCTGCCTTAGCATAGGGTTTCCTCTGAAGAACAAAAAAAAAAAAAAAAAAGAAAAAACAGACAGTAAATTCCAGGTTACAGTGAAAGCACACCCCTGATGGGTATCAGGAGGTATTTTAAAAGGCTATACTTTCCTTTTGACCCTGTCTAAAGTGAAAAAGTCCTGAGAGAAAATGAGCAGTTGCTTGCTCCTTTGCCCTGAGAGGCTAGAGAGCATATGAGCCTCTAAGTGCACTTACAGCTCCTCTGGTGCTGACCACTTCTCTGGCTATCACAGCCTTAGTCCGAGAGGCATGACTGAAGCCAGGTAAACACAGGATGATTGCAACCTCTGCCTTGCAGATGATACTGCAGCTCTCAAGAGTTGTAATCTGCAGGATGGCTGTTAAGGAAAAACACATAGTGCAGGAGATTTTTTTTGTGCATGCAATTTTATTTTCTAGAGGGAATGAATGTGCTGAGGTGTGGACTGGACAGGAAGATGAAAAGATGCGTGAATTTCTCCACTTTCAGTAAATATCCTATATGTTAAATTACTGCTTAGCTTGCCTGCAAACATTAGGGAAAGGGAACCTGAGCTATACCTAGCAAATGCCCAGGTTTGGGAGCTGGTTTGGCTCTTCAGAGAGGAGACAAGAAGCAGCTCAGAGCTAGGAGATGGGGAGCCACAGAATCTGTAGACTTTTCTTTGCGTTCTCCTCTCAGTTGGCCCTCCACAGTTTGACAGAGAGAAATTAGTTGGAGAATACCCGTGATCCAGGAGCTTGTTGAAATCTGTAACCTTGCCTGACTCACAGCAAAAAGGTTTCCTTTGCCTTCCTCATGAGTTGCAGGAGCTTTTTCAGACTGATAGATAGGAAAAGAATGGTTATCTTCTGATTTTTCCTCCCGCAATGTGAAGTTGTTCCTGAGCATCACCACCTACTCATGCCTGCTGCCCGCAGCCCACCTTCATCCTCACACAAAAATCACCACTGGTTCCTATCTCTCCTCCTAAAATTCCCATCCTGTTGTTTTACACATAGAACCATTCAAGAATATCTTAAAAGTTTATCACCTGTTCTCACACTCTCTGCTATCTGATGAAGGACAGTGGTCTTGCTCCTTTCTTCAAGAGGAATAAACAAGCAGAGGTCAGAATGTGAGAAATGGACACAAAATATTAGTATAATTAAGTCCTCTTATATTTTCATACAGCCATTACACATCCATAGTAGCATATTTATTTGTTGTGCCAGTAAATGTTGATATAATATGTGGTGTGTATCACATGTGCCAAACATTTTTTAAAATAATACTGGAGCACAAACATATTCTTTGCTTTACAGAGCAAAGTGGGTTGAATCATCCTCCATCCTCTGTGGATTCAGTCCTTTGCAGAGTAAGGGCTTCTCACCAAGACTGCTGAACACTTGAATGCAACTGCCTTTACAAAGATTGTTTAAACAAATAAGGGAATAGAAAACAGAAGATTTGCCAGAAGCTTCAATTTTCAGAGAGTGCAGATCCAGCGCTCTGATTCAAAGTGGTATGGAAAACCCCTATGAGGCAGCTGTCAGATTGTTTCCCTCTTTCCAGGCTACACATACTAGGCCCCTTTTTTAACACTTTTACTCAATTGCTTTTCAGATTTAAATAGTTGGAGGCGTGAAACTGGACAGCAGAATGTTCTTCCCTTTTCTGAGAGCTATTTTGCATTCCTTAGCAGAAAAACAAGGTAGTTTTTAATTTAACAATGACATTTTGCAGGCTATTAATCTACTTCAGGGATGACACCTCCTGAAATGTAAGCATTATTCACAGTTTCAAAAACACATGAGAAGGAGTAACTCCACCAAATATATTCGCATTTAGTTCTGTAAGTCAAATTCTTGCTTAGGATAAGGCACAATATGACACATAGTGGGGGTTTTTGGATCTCATCAGAGAGGATGGCAGACATCATACACACAACAGAGCGCAATTTCTTGGGGCAACATTTCTTACAGCAGGGTAGTGCTAGAGAGGGATTTATTCTTGTTCTAAAGCAAATAATATATCAGTATGCTACAGCTCTGTCCAACTGCAGCTGCTGAGCTAGTGCTCACACTGCCTGAAATGGCATATCCATGATACAGATGTAGCCAGCAAAGCCAATGTATAGGCCACTCTGGGCAAAAGTTTTCCTTTACTACCTACATCCTTGGTCCTGATTATAGTCTTTCTTAGTGCTCACCTGGTTCCTTTTCAAAAGAAGTCTGATACCTGACTCCTAGCAAGAGTGCTTCTCTAGTGACCCAGGCTACATGAAGCCTCCACCCTGACACGTTCCTATTCCACAGGATGATCTTTTGATTAAGACTCTGGGCTAACTGTCAGGACAGCTGGATTCTGTTCTTTCTTCTGCCACAGATTTCTGCATTGCAGTGTGAAAATCGGATGTTCCTCTGCATCTTAGTTTCTCATCTCTATAATGGGACTACCAACTGTAGTCATTGTGAAGACTGTAATATTCACCAACCCACCTGAACACTACTGGAAAGCACAGAAAAAAGAAATATATGTTGATACCTGCATAATTCAGGCAGCTCCACCGAGGAGATCATGGCTCTGTGGGGACCACTGCCATGCCAGGACATGCCAGGAAAGGTATCAAAAGGCACAATGAACACAGCTGTTAAACTTGGTTTAAATGCCACCTGACATGAGCTTGCCAGCCACAGCTTAACTGTTGGTGGTCTCAGATCAAATGAAATAAGCAAAGTCTTCAGCACAGCACTGCCCATATTAATGGATGGAGCAATAGCCAACAACTGTCTCCTGCCCCCATCTGCAGCAACAGTATGAAAGGCAGCCCAGACCTCCCCCTGCCCCTGGACAAAAGAGCCCCCACAGTTTGGTAACTGGGTGCTGGCAGTGGCTACAGTGTGGACGCTGGTTTTCAGGCTCCCCACAGCTCATCGCTAACAGGGCCTGCAGACTTACACTGCAAAGAGACAGAGCTGCAGGAGCACAGATCTCTGAGAGATCTGGCCAAAGCAACACTACTCAGCCATGTGAATCACCACTGCGTTCTGGTGTGAACAGAGTCCATTTTAATCCAGATAATGACATTCACATTTTATGCCCTCCATAAAGTACAGAGTAAGATACCAACAGGCACGATCAACCTTTCTAGACGGGTAATGCAAAGCCCAGCACTTTGCTTCTCCCTCAGCTAGTAGCAGCTCAACGGCAGAGAAAGAGGTGACTGCTCCCCAGGTAACAGCCCAGTTTTGAATTCTACATTCCTCAGTCTGTCTCTTCAGTCCTGTTTGCAGCAGCAAATCCCCAACCATAGTTACCTGCCCCACCAGGCTGCTGGCAGGATGAGGCAGTGTTTATGCACAGCTTTGAAGCTCACCTGTATTACACCATTATCCAGGTTTAATTACTGTAATTTATCCAGTTACATTATTCCTCCAAGTTCAGAGAGCAGTTAGGGGTCTGTATTTATTCTGGCTTCAACACACAGCATATTGCTTTATGCCAATGCAGAGCTCACTCCAGAGGATGCTAATCCCCTCCCAGAGGCCAGCAATGCTCAGAAATCCACAGAACTTCAGCACATCTTTCATCCCCCCATTAGCTTCCTTTCCATCCCCACTTCTTTAGCTGAAGACTTTGGGGACTAAAACTATGACACAGCCTAGCAGGTGCACTGCGAGACTTGTTTCAAAGGGATAAAAAGGTTCAACAGCTACAGAACAGAGCCCATAGAAGAAACAAATTTAAGTCATAAGGCAAAGGGGCAGCAAAGCCGGAGTCAGCAGCTAAAATAATGTTTGGCCCGTCCTGTTGGTTCTAGGGTTAAATGTGCAGTTTAAAACAGAGCTTCTTTCCCCATCACCTCCAACACCAAGCCGTTCCCTAGCTAAAATCATCATTCACTGCTCCATGTCCAGCCATAACCTCTTTCCCGAAAACCTCAAAGCTCTTCACGCACCATCACATCAGGCAGGATGCAGGTTGGGGAGGGAGACAGGGAAAGCCATTTTGAATTTAAATGTTAAGGGAAAGAAACTTACTTTGTGGCATTTGCCTTGGTGGGGGATCCAGAGATCGGCCTGCTTGAAGAGCATCTGGGCTAAATCCCTGCACCACTTCCCCAGCAACTTGCACTGCTGCTGCCCTCCAAAAATGAGAGAGCAAAGAGGGAGAGAGAGAAAGACTGTGCAGAGCCCAGCGCTGCAGAGAATGAGACAGAAGCAGCAGAGTGAAGCACCAGTCTGCTGATTAATTCAGCCTGTTTCCAGTCACGCTGCAGATCCAGCAAGGAGGCGGTAGATGGGGGTGGGGGAGAGAAAGGGGAAAAAAAAGGGAGAGAGGGAAGAAAGTTTGCCCAGGATAGCACCAGATGTCTGTAAGAAAGGTTCATTCATCAGATGGAGCCGACAGCCACAATCCCTGGGTTCCCTGCCTGTAGAGATGCATATGCATGCACAGTAAGGGTTGATGCTGACAGACAGGGGTCTGTGGAAAAGCAGATGGCAAATTAGACAGGACAAAGTGCTATAAAATATACTACAGGGGAAGGAACATGTTAGCAGGCAAGGAAAAAGACTAGACTGAGATAGAGACACCCAGGAATACTAACTCCCCTACCTAAATCTAGGAGAGTCTTCCAGACAACTCCAAAGCTTTGGATTCAAGCTCAATTTAAAAATAAAAGCATTTGCTATTTAAACAAGTTGAGATGGTTACAGGTCCAGTCTAGTGTTCCCTCCCTCTTCTCTTGTTGATAGAGAAAGCAGCAGAAGCCCCTCTCAGCATCCAATACTCATACATCCTGAGCCACACAATCTAAATGAAAAGGTGCATATAAATTCTTCATAACCATGCACCATATCTGGGGCTCCCCGTTTACTGACACCTGGCAGTGGCACAGAGAAGGCAAAGGATTAGCATAGACAGGGAAGGGCTGGGTAGAACAACAGGTAATGGGATAAAAAGGCCTTTGAAGGTGAAGGAATGAGCCTTCTCTCTCATTCTCATCTTTTACAGAATGCTTCCTTCTCATTGTTGGAGGGAAGCACCTTTATAAGTGGTGTTTTGTATAGGTCCTTGTCCTGGTTTCAGCTGGGATAGAGTTAGTTGTCTTCCTAGTAGCTGGTACAGTGCTATGTTTTTGAGCTAGGTATGAGAAGAATGTTGATAACGCACTGATGTTTTTCAGTTGCTGCTATGTAATGGTCAGTCTAAAGTCAAAGTTTTTCAGCCTTTGATGCCCAGCCAGCAAGAAAGCTGCAGGGGCACAAGAAGCTGGGAGGGAACACAGTCAGGGCAGCTGACCCAAAGTGACCAACGGAGTATTCCATACCATATGACGTTTTAGGAACTGAAACGGGCGTGTCGCCGCTCGGGGTCTTCCAGGTGCGTCGGTCGGCGGGTGGTGAGCAATTGCGTTGTGCATCACTTGTATTTTCCAACCCTTTTATTATTGCTGTTATCATTTCATTAGTGTCATCATTATCATTATTAGTTTCTTCTTTTCTGTTCTATTAAACCGTTCTTATCTCAACCCACGAGTTTTAATTCTTTTCCCGATTTTTCTCCCCCATCCCACTGGGTGTGGGGGGGAAGAGGGTGAGCGGCTGTGTGGTGCTTAGCTGCTGGCTGGGGTTAAACCACGACGGTCCTACTTCAGTGCTGTCCTAATTCTGTCTGGGGCTTCCCAGTTCTGCAAAGCAATCACTAAACCAATTACTTTCATAGAAAGGGGTAAAGAACTGGCCCAGCCAAGAACCATACAAAACTGCAGCATAGATGAGAGATGCCTGTGGAAAAAGGATGTTTGTGAAAAAGCCCTTGGAAAAAGAGCTGAGGTTTTAGAGAACAGCAGGGAATAAAAACAGAGATACGGTTACTGGCAAGATGAGAAGAGGCAAAGGACTTGGGCTACTTTTCAGTCCAAATGTAAGACTGCAGCTCTTGTTAGGCATCCTGGAACAAGATAGCTCAGGACCAACAGTGCTGTAGCTGGAGCATGTGGAGTACAGCACAGGCTCCCTGAATACATTTCCAGGCTCTGGCCAGGAGGCACAGTGCTGTATCCAGGCTGCAGCAATTAACACTGGGCTGATACAGCTCAGTTGTTATTGGTAACTGTGGAATGGACGATGTCAATAATTTTTAATAGTTGTGTTACTGCAAATACAGCCTAAATCTAAAGTAACTCAAACTCATGAAGCTCACATTGTCCTGTGGCAATCAGTGCTGCTGTCTGTCTTGGTATATGCTGAGTAGGTCTGGGAGCAGAGATCGTGACACCTTTCACAAGCATTAAATTCCCTCCAGAAACACCCAGAAAATTAAAAAGTCAGGAGAAAGGGGAAAGAACAAGATATCAGCACATTTAAATTAAGAAGGTTTTGGCACTGCTCCTAAAATACTCTCTGCCTTTCTCCGCAGTGTCTGGCTTCTGGCAAAAATTGGAAGGAGGCCTGCATTACACCTGACAAACTCTGATCCTCAGCCATTTCTGACAACAGAACTGTATTAGCTGACTGGAGCCAGAGGACGTGTCTCTCATCTTCTGAGTGACAGATGTCTGTGCTGCAGCAATGTTCTGAGCACGTCCTCTGTTCCAGAAGTGCTAACTCTTCATCACACACATATATTAGAGCAGAGATTGCTTTCAGCTAGATTTGGGACTGATGTTTTCACTTGGGTTCATTTTATTTTTAGAATTTTAAAATAAACCTAGCACATCAGGTTTACTACTGAGGTTACATAGCAGGTTAATTTGTTCCCTTATCAGCATATATATGTCCAAGTGCTCCACTTTGGAAAGGAAGATGGATTCCACCTTAAAGGGGGTGAAACAAGGATCTGCAGAATTGAAAAAAAAAAATAGGAGCAAACTCCTTAACACCAAATAATATACTGCTAACAAGAATAAAACCATAGTCTTTGCTCTGAATCCAAACAAGTAAGTTGTAAAATGCAGCTGTATATATCAATTTTTTTTTTATTCCTATTGAAAAAAAGTGTGATGATCCCTTGCCTTCAATTTTAGCCCCCATTCAGAAAGGAGAGAGAAAAAACTTCAGTAAGTCAGGAGAGGAGACTAGGACTTCAGAATAGCATGATTCCCCCTGTAATCTCCTTGTGCAGGACACTTTCCTAATAGGCCTTTTAAAAGTCTATTAAAATGCTGTCCACGCTGCTGCCTGTCCAGCAATTTGGTATGCTCTTCCTGTGTTGTACAATGAAGAATGTCATATGAGAGAGATGAACCAAAGATAGCAACCTACAGTGAAAGTGTCCCTGCGGTGCTCTGCCATGGCTGGAGCAATGCCAGTGTTGGCGCTCTCAGATGCTACACAGAACACACCCCTGTACAGAATGGTAATTGCATCATCTCTTTAAAATGATCAATACCAGATTAGCCCATGACGTCATTACCAAGAGAATAAATAGGTAATTATCCTCTTTGGAATGTTACTTCCATAGTAATACAGCAATCTGATATAAAACAACATAGTTCAAACACGTCCTCCAAGCATACCGGCACCAAGAGGTTCAGGCCTGAGTAAGCCCAGGCCTTCCTGGTCCAGCACACTACAGAACAGAAAACACAGCAAATAAGAAGTCTGGCAGGCAAGAGCAAGAGTTGATGTGAAAACCTGAGTACTTTTTAAGTCACTTACACTGCTGTAGTAATCTTTTAGACCAGATCTGAGTCTAGGTGATTATCTAATAGGTACTTTGCACTAATGAACAAAACTACTTCTTGATGCTAGAAGCACTGTAAACAAAACAGCAAGAAAGGGACACACGCAGAATAACAGAGAGATAGCAGACATGATCTGGCAGATGAAGCTTACAGTGTGGTAGAGAGAGAGAGACCAAAAAGTAAAGCCAAGAATGTTCTCTTACCAGAGCCAGCTGAGAGCTTGGTGTGTATAATGTTCTCCACTGATCTCAAACTACCTGTCCCATTTCTGATTGGTATCCAGAACAAGGACCAGTTCACTTTTTTGAGTGAGAAATACATTTAATACTCAGCTGGCTGCTGAAACATAGCTAAAACATAGGTGACCACCTAAAGTGATCGAAATAATTTTACTTTTGGGAAGTAGTAACACGTGCCAAGCCTACAGTCTCCTGTCAGCCACAGCAGATATGTCTTTTTAGCTTCTATAGCAGCTACTCATGAAGATCTCTCTTTCTTCTTTTTCCTTTGGAGCTCAAAGCATGGCAAGGTAGTAAGAGACAGATTGCCCCTCCATACAGTATCTAGACTTACCTGGCACTTTCTAAACCAGATCTAGAAATACTATCCTGCAGCACTCCCTAGAAAGACATGTGATTGCCCAAGAAATACATACACTTATAATCAGAAAAACTGGACTCAGATGATTTCATTACCTTAGCTTATTTTAAAAAATCTCAGTGAATTCAGCCTCTCAAATAAAGCCAAGCTAAGTGTCCAGGGAACGGAAACCCTACCTTAAAACATCAAGAAAGACACAGCATATGTAACAGCATATACTTCACTTATATTGTTCCACCGTGGTGCCTCAGTCTCAGCCTGCAAAGGGCTTACCTACTGATACAAGCACGTTCAACCCTAGGAATGTGAAGGTGACAGAACTCTCAACTTTGATACTAACCATGGATTATACCATCACATAACAACACCAAATGGTGAGTCTTGACCCAAAATAATGAAAGACAATTAAAAGGACTCAACATTTAAGCTGGACATGACACTTATCAGGAAACCTACCTGACACTTCTCCTTGAGGTCCATTGCTATGCGGTTCTGTAAGCATGTCCAGCAAAAGGGGATTGCTCCTCAGGGGAGAATGTCTCCTAGGTGGAGATGAACTTGGCTACACTTATCACATCACCATCTGTGGAAACAGAAGGGGAAGCATTCAATCTCCCCATATCACTCCCTTTAGGACAAGAAAGCGATGAAATTCACAAAATTCAAATTACAGCATTGGTCTTTAGAAGAAGGAGAACTGAGGAGCTGAAGGTACTTCTACTAGTACATCAACCCTCCCCTTACTCAGAACTGATCTCATTAGCTTAAGTCCCCCCAAAATCTGGCAGCAATAGATTAATTAAGTCCCCTGCAGCTCAGAGTAAGAGTATTATTGCAGCCCTGACACTTTTGGGCAAGCCTCCAGAAAAAGCTGACAAAATGCTGGATTCTACCAGGTGTTGGAGCATGCTGTCACCCATGGCTATTTGTCTTGCTATTCTTATCTACCAGGAGCTTTGTCCAGCTAATCTCTAATGGAGCCTGCAGTAATGATTCTTCCATTTGCTGAACAACACCTCCTATCTTTGACAAGCCTATGCTGCTGGGCTGAGCGTGTATCTGACCACCATTAAGTAGGCCAGAAGTCATAAAAACGATTCCAGATTATCAGGNCCAAACTGGGACTCTTAACAGAACTGAGGTAGAAAGCAGCTCTGGAACTCACATCCTTCCAGCCCATCTCCCCCTTGATCTCCCATGGCACAAACTTGTTCTCCTTCCACATATGCAAAATTTTCTGGTCAAAACAAAGGATTTGTGTACATTGCTCCAGAGGATTCTCTTATATATAAACACAATGAGGTATTATAAGATTATGCCATGATTGGTCTTGGGAAAGTATTTTTGTTGGTTAGTATTCTTCTATTTCTTAATATCACACACAAACTCAGGGCTTGGACATATACTTCTCGTAAATCCAAAGAAAGAAGGAAGCAGCTAGATCTGCAAACCAATCCAAACCACCCACACTTTCCTAGATACAACAGAACTGGCTTTTGCCAGCTGGGATTTACTACCCTGGTCTATACCATACTGCCTTCTTCAAAGAAGAAAGATTCTGGAGATGCCACCCTTGTGGCAGTCACCTATGGCACTACTCTCCATGATGCTACATCATTTCAAGGAAAACAAGAGGCATCCAAAGCTTACTCAGAAAGCCACTGCTGCCCCATGCTGAAGAGTTAGATGTCAGTATTTCCTCTCATGCAGGCAAGTCCTGCACCTGCATTCCGGGAAGCAGCAAGCATTCAGTATTCAGACTGCTGGTTATCAAAGAACTGCTTGCAGTACAGCAACCAGCACCTGCAAGTACCATTTTTTGGCTGCTGGCTGGCTGGCATGAGCCACAAGTCTGGACTCTGCCCTGCTTTTCTGTTCTGTGACCCTTGTCAATGTGCACACACCAAAGGAATGAAGCTATTTTCAGTCACTTTGTATCCCTGCCAGGCCAATTAGCAATTGCAAAGAGAGGATCAGACAGTTACTAGAGCAAAGCTGACAAAGAGGGCTGGGAGTGGGAAGGAGGAAAACATACTTTTGTATGCTTGCACACAGCAGCTTAGAACCTCAGTATCTTGCCTTTAACTTGGGAGTGACTTCAATATAAGGGAAGGCAAGAGGACATGATTTTAAGGAGAAAATGGTCACTAACAATAAAGGGCTGAGAAATAAATCCATGATTCTTCTTTTTGCTCCGCTCTGACAGAAGATTTATTAGTTGATCTACTGAAGGATTTATGCACCGTGCTCTCACTCATTCAAACAAAAGCTAAGCGCCTTAATTTCTCTCCGGATCTGGACTTCAAAAGCATAATTATCCATGACACAACTGGGTAACTGGGAAGCCAAAGTCACAAAAGCAGAACAAGAAAAAACATCCTGGACTGTTTGTGCTAATCCTATGGAGCCCATATCATTAGCAGTGGTGGGTGGCTCTGGCTGGAGGGCAGGGGGTCATGCAGGGAGGCAGCTGGGCAGGAGGCAGGATTTGCTGCTCTGCCATGAGTGACATTTTGGTTTAGGCAGCAAACTGAAATGTGATCCTGAATGCAAAACATGCCATTCCTTAAAGTTCAAGGCACATCATCCACATGCTTAGGAACACCACCCTGAGGTCCTTCCATGTTAGGAAGCAGGATACACAACAAGGGTATTAAGAAGATGAAAGACTGGTTGGAAAGAGTGAATATTCCCTACCCAGAGAAATTCAAAAGCTGATATAATGAACAATATAACAAGAGCTTGTAAAAGTAACCAGTGGTGCATGCAGCACTGCTTCATCATTGTAAGTGCTCAAGGCTTCTCCAAAATTGGAACAAACTGACCTGAAACCTAGAAGCAGTTCAGTTTCTCTCACATCCCCAATTTAAGGTGCCAACAATAGTTAGACTGTAGACATTTCACACAGAGAAAGCAAGAAGCGAAGTCTTTCCTGTGCCAATCTGGATATACAAAACAAGCAGAATGTTTCATTTTTCAAAGTTTAAAAATGGTTTTCATTTAGAACCAAGAATTCCAAACACAGCTAATCCTAGATAGGTTAGGATAGGATAACTGAAGCCAAAAGCAAAGACAGGCTACAATGATAAACCATCCTCCCTCACTTTCTGCACAAGACTTGGCACTGGACCCATATAAAATGTGATTTGTGTGCTTTCTTTCAAATGCATAGTTTACCAAAATAAAGTCTGCAAGAATATTGCAAGAATTATGTCATACCAACTAAAAACCTCATATGCATTACAGAGGTCTTGCAAACACTCAGAAAACAGCTTCACACAACAAAGCTGAAACAGTTTATGAATTCTATAGGCAACGTGCAGATATGCCCAGTTGTGCATCCATCCATGCCATCCCCCACAAGGTCCTTGTGTGTTCCCCTCCCAGACTCTTCTGTTTCAAGGATTCCTGTAATTCCCACCACCAGACATGTCTCTCCATCACCCCTACCCAACAGCAGGGGCTCACCACACTCTGGAACCATCCTAGGACTTTTGTGCACTACTATTTCTTCCACACTAGAATATCTGCCTTCCTCTGTCTTCCCTGTTCTTATCTCTCTTCTGTCTGCCCAGGCAATTAGTCACTCATGCTGTCGACATGTTAAACTCTACCAGACAGCAGGGAAGAAATTAAGTGGGACTACTTTGCTGGAACATGTTAGTGGGCGTCAAGTATTCGGCTGCAGACAATCAGAGATGCCCGAAGCTGTGGTTGCTCTGATCAGACACCAGAGGCTCAAAGGGCAGCCAGTTTACCCCTTTCACTTTCCCAGCACACTCTATCCTCCTCAGCGTTCTCATGCCTAGAGCAGTCCGTGAAACTTGGAAATGGCTGGATGTGGCATTCAAGTGTCATCACGCTGCATTCAGCCTGAGAAATACTTCCAAATCGTTAGGTACAGTGAAACCCAGTGCAGGGTACACTAAATAACTCAATCCAATGCATATATCACCAACAGCTAGCTAACTTTCCAGAAATCCTGTATGCCAAACTCGACCAGTAGTCAGCCCATAGCTATGTGGACAGGTCTGCAATGCATATTAGAATATTTTTATTTTATATTTATAAGAATGAATGAGTTCAGTGCTCGGGTTGCCATGTGTATCTGATACCCAGTCCTTTTCAAATCTGAAAAATACACTCCCATCACCCCAAACTTATTTCTGTTTGGAAGTGCCCTGAGCAAAGAGTAAGTCTTGTAGCTTGATCTGAGTATCAACAAATGTTTGAAACATCCTTCTGAACGGCAGAAGCAGAGCTTTACAAAGGTCTATTCAAACTTTTGTTTATGTAATTATCTTTAGAATAACAGTCATGCAGTCAGTGTATTTATATAGGTAATAAACACTGTGCTTTCAGATCCTCCTTTGAAATCCAAGGATTTCAAAGCATGACAACTTAACCAAACCTCACAACATCAGTATGAGATATCAGTGTTGAAATTTAATAAGAAACTATACAGCATGATACATTATGTACAGAACTTATAAAACAACTAGCAAACAGAAAGATCAGATAACTATACAACCTATAGACACTTGGAAAGAAAAATGTGTTTCAGAAGCTGCAAGTCTTTAGGGAGAAAAATAAATCAACCTAATGATACCATTTTCCCTAGTGTTCAATCACTGATGCTTTCATGTTATTTACTGAAAATTCCCAACATAGATTAGTCTATAAAAAATGATGGGGAGTCTGAACATTTCTTGCTGCCAAAAGCAAATTCCTCAAGAACAGAAGCCTGATCTGTCACCAAGAATAGAAACACGGGGGAACAGATAATAACCAAAAAAAGCAGCTGCCTTGGAGAAAATGGCTTAGATTAGAGCTGATCGCTTTGATATCAGCAGAACCATACGGTCTTCCTACTCATGAGCAGCTGATGCCTGCCTGATAATTTGCAACATGGGCACATTTGCCGATATATGGGCTTCCAAAGGTGCATCAAGTGATACTGTCAATTGCTTTGAGACCCACTGAGAGCACAGAACAATTACAGCAAGGGAGCTGGCAGCCACACTTCTTGGCTTCAGTATCTGCTTGTGAGAAAACTTGTCAAAATTTGGGCCAGCTAAACATTCTCTGCCTCAGTAACCCTGCATTTTAGATAAGGATATGCATATCTGCTTCAGAGAGAGACTGGGAAGAAAATTTATTAGTATCTGTAAAGTAAGTGAGATCTTCTGAGTTAGTGTTGTATATGTGCTAAGTATTATCAACTCAGTAGTGGTCAAATAACTCATTTGTGCATGGCTGTGAAGAATCCAGAGTTGATTTCACACTGGCTCCTCTTCCCTTGCTAAATGACAGGAATTAGAGAGATATCTATTCTACCTTGAATCAGGAATAGGATTAAATTTAACTTTGTTTGTCTTCCAACTGACAAGTGTGCCTTCTGGAGGTGAAATTACTTTTTGTTTAAGCCTTATTTGCAGAGACATTTCCAATAAAAAATACATCTGACTCCCTCCTTCTTTCTTCAGCACAGGACTTGCACATTAGACTTGTTTCAAAGGACAGTGAGTGGTGTCTTAAAATGAAAGCTGAGCAACAAGGAGGGAGAAAGGGAGTAGGAAATAGCTTTGGCACACTTGTAAGAGTCAGACCATCGGTTAACTTTCAAGATTAAGATTGGTAAAACAAGATGCTACACAACCGAAAGAACACATTTATTTTCATCTTAATTTTGTTCTGGTGAGTTGAGAAGTAATTGACAGATATGATCAAAAGAATGATCAAACTAGTTTAGTCTACCTTACTGTTTCCACAGGGGCTGATATTGTTTCAAATTAAGGTATAGTAAATCTGAAAGATCTTTGTTGTGTCCATTTTTCCTTACTTGGTTAAAAACAAAAAAAGAGTGTTTGGGAATTAAGGATTGTTTTATCTTCTCTGCTTCAGGTACTCTAAGCCTGCCACAGAAAGACACAGCATATACACAGTCTGGATCAAAGTTAAAAATGCAACAAGGCACAATTCTGAAAGTTGTAAGGGCCTCTCCAGCTTTTGCAGAGCGGAGACATCATCTTCTTTGTGGCACAATGCCTTGAATGACAACAAAAACATTTTGCAGAATATGTATGGAAGAATTCACTGCAAAAGTGACAGCTGTCATTCATCATCATTATGTTGGTTATTATGGTAACCAGGATTGTATAACCACCCCTATTTAAAAAAAAAAACCACCCTGAAACACTAGAAAACCACAAAAAGGCAGCAGCCCAAAATAAATTTCAAAAGCCTGTGCTGTATTTATAGGACCTTCTAACAAATCAATTTTTGCTGACATACACTGATAAAAGTGCTTTTTCTCTTAATTCCAGCATAGTTTATAGTAAATCCAGGCAAAAACACTCTTACACCAGTGTTTGCCATTTGGAGATATTTAACAAATATCATGCTGATAGGTGTTTTTTGGGAGTTCCCCAAAGCAGGCCCAGCACCTGAAGGCCATTAACAGGATCAAGCTTACACATTCATCCAAAGCAAAGCACAGTCCTTATGTAGAAAAGACACTGCTCAGTTCAGTAGATTGTGTATTTCACTATTCTCACAAACAGCTCCGTTAAAGTTTTATGATGAACATTTGTATGATGAGCTGTGCCTAGAAATAGGGCAGTGAGCTGACTCACTCTCCTGTGAAAAGAAAACAGAGGAGATCTCTGCAGCTGCTTAAGAACTTCTCTCCACTATTCACTCAAGAGTTTTCCAGAGAGATCCAAAGTGCCCTATTTAGTGTACAAATGGTCCCATGCATCATCACGGATGTTAACCCAACCAACCCAAAGCAAATCCTGCTCCCTGGAGGCCTGGGCACAGGACAATACTGCCCAAGCCCTGGCAGGACTCTTTTTGGCCAACCCTACAGAAGGACTTGTCTTGTGGCCAATCCCCCGTGGCCCAGGCCCTTCACAACCCACCCCTTCTTTAGAGCTGTTTTTCCTGCTTGGAGTAGCCTGGTGTGGCTTCTAGCAGCTAGTTTGGGTAGGACTCTTAACAGAAGCAAGGGTGGCCTCAAAGATACAGACACTTAAACAGTTAGAGCTGTAATATGAAGATTAGAGGAAGGAGGTTTGTTTTCTTGGTTCTACTTGCAGTAGCAATACTGATTTGTTTTGTGACCCACGCTAAAAGCACTAATATCTTAATCTTCTCATCAGATAAAAAATGTTGGCAATGTGTTTATTTAAAAGGTCATGTTTAAGAAGAATATTATGTAAAGTATTTTGATGTGCTTGAGTAAAAGACAACAAAGAAATATAAAGTGTTGTTCTAAAGAACAAAAGATATCTTGCATAAAACCAGCATAGTGTAGCTATTTATATGCATGCCTGTATTAAGCAGGCTTCTTGGAAAGTAAATTGAGCTTGCTTGCTAGGTTATTCAAATTTTGCTATATTTGAGCAAGCCCTGTAGTTTAATGCAGGACAGCAGCTGTTAAGTAACTGTTTATACAGAAACTTGCATTTCTAAGGAACTGAAAGTGTTTCATAGGGATAGATCATGCACTACTATACCCTTGTATTGCATTGTGTATGAGCTGTCTGTTCAACTAGGAACTTTATTCTATAATTGCTGGGGGAAATAATACGGTTTTAGACAAGCATGCCATAGCAGCTTCCTTTTCTCAGAAAATGTGAAAATGGGTACTACTTGGTAGCTGCCTCAGGAAGATGGATGGGTGGTTATGCTCATCTGCTGCTATCTTGGTAACTTTTAAGACTGATAAGACTAACTTGAACTCTGTTGTGGCACAAGCTGTCCTGTGAAAACTCAGTGAGTCATAAATGTGTAGCTAAAAGACTATCTGCTCCTGTCTGTGGGTCTTCCCTTCTTCTTTAGCTATCTTTTGGGTAGATAGTATAATCCAAGACAAAATTCTTGTGCTTTATGTAAGGGAACTTTTAACTGGGATTTTTAGGCCTTTTCTTATCAATAATGGCCTGTGTTACCCTGATAGGAGAAATCTCCCAAACAATGGACAAACAGTGATAATGTAATCCAAGAACTATGTGGATCACGGCTTTTAGAAATAAAACAAGTGGACATCTGAGGCAAAATGAAGCGTGCCGTGAACTTCTGCTGATCAAAAGACTGTGATGAGGTCGGACCAGGAGTGAAGCAAAATGAAACTGGCTGAGTCGAGGCTGCTATCCAAGCTCATAAGGGATCTAGGCAAACTTGTGAAGGCGTTTTAGTCAGAATTTGGGACCATCCCTAAAAACCTTACATAAGGATACAAAGCTCCAGCCGCACCAAGCGCGCCCACAGCTGTTGGAGCACCCTGCTTTGGTCTGCGCTGCCGGGGGCTCGGCCTGGGCCCCCTCGGGGCTGAGGGAACCGCCGAGGCTGGTGCCCGGCGGGGGATGCTCTGCGGCGCTGCGAGGAGGAGTCTGTCCCTCAGCTGTGGGAGAAGCCCCGCCGGGTGCGCTGAGCAACTAACACGTCTGGGAGCGCCTTTTTTGGGG
>VYZV01000551.1:9928-23984 GCA_013401275.1 Pandion haliaetus | reverse complement strand
TGACTGACGTGCTGTACAGTTTATAGCAGTCTCAATGTAAATTAGATCTTATATTCTAGTAATTCACACTTTAAAAATAATTAGAATCGCTTTGCCTTAGCATAATGAGAATTTCTGTATAAGGTAGCTTCTTTTTGGGGCATTTTTAGTACCTCTAGCTTTTTCAAAAGTTGGCCTGGTAGCTAGATACTGTGCTTTCTAGGGCTGAAGGATTTTCATGTATTGCTTTCACAATGTTCTTGAATGTTCTCATGCTTTAGAACTACCGAAGTCTTGACACTTCAGAAATGCTTTAATTGATGTGGAATAACTACTTAATCTACTAATGCTTTTGCGTAATATAATTTTGATCTCTGACAAAATTTTAAAATAAAATTACATCATCTAATGCTAATTAAACAAAGCTGGAGGATTTAATGCAAACAAATTTATTATCTTTTTTTTCAATAAGCAAAATGAGTTCTTAATCTTTGTAAGCTACAACTCTAACACTTGTTAAACTGTAGTTCATTCTTAGTTTATGAAATTCATCCTTTCTCATTAAGTTGTGTTAAAGCAACTTGATTGCATTACTGTCATTCTGATCTTTTGACCTGCACCACTTTCGATTTTCTATTCAAAAGGTTTATTAAAATTGTTAAAATGACTGTAAAAAGGTAGTGGGTTTTGGTGTGTGGTGTTTTCTTTGTTGTGTTTGGGGGTTTTTTTTGTTTTGTTTGCTTTGGTTTTTTTGCTTGTCCTTGTTGACAAAGGGATGCTTCAGCAATATATGATGAGAATAAACTTAAAATTATTCTCAACGATGGTGTGTTTCATCTCGCATATAAAATTTCCATGCAGTAAGATATAAGGTAAGAAATGTTTGCAAGGTATTTTGCTGCCCTCTCTTGGTAGAGCGTTTGTATCATAAGTGAAGTGCTAAACTTGTTCATAGTTTTTATTTGTGCATTTCAAAAAAACCTGGTTTTATTCCTTTATTTCCTGAAGAAATGGAAAATGAGGATTCTTTTACAAAAATAAAATGTTAAATACTGAATCACGCCATATTTATTTAATAATGAGAACTTTTTTATTTGAGTCCTGTGTGGATGAAAGTGGTTATCTCACTGCCTTTTATCTATATTTTAGTAGACAGCCAATACAATTTGATAGTGTTGGTTGCTGACTGAAATATTTTTTGCTTCAGGTTAAGTTTAAAGCATATAAACACTTAGGTACATTTTGTTATCACACATGGCCATTGTGTGTCTTTATAGCTCTCTGAAGAGGAGAAAATCCCCAGGTAAGCTTCAGGGACATGTTAACACATGTTAGGAGAACTAGTCAATCCCAAACAGTTTGATTTAGGCATACATCTTATGCTTTAGCTAAAATTGCATGTAATTACATGCTATATAGAGATAGAGTATACATTTATATGCACCCCAACCCCCCATATACTATACTGTATATAGTACGTACATAGACACGCATGTGGACCTAACCTCTCAGTAGTTAGAAAAGCTTGAAGTAAAACCCTTCTGGGCCAGGGCAAACACCTGGAATGCTTCCCTCTACTACTCTCCTATCCTCTGGGCATTTTTGGTTCAATAGCTTCTTGTGTATGATGCAATTTCTGTTTTCTAAATGACCTCCAATGGTTTGAGGTTATTTTGTGGGGGTTTTTTTTGTTGGTTTGTTGGTTTTGGTTTTTTGGTTGGTTTTTGGTTTGGGTTTTTTTGGTGGTGGGTTTTTTTTTTCTTTCCTGTGATCATTTTCCTACTCTTTCTTTGAATCACTCTGGCACGGAACGGAGTTCCATAGCTCATCTGCCGGCTGTGCACAGGTGCTCTTTTCCTTTGAGCTTTCCTCTTATTAGTTGCATCACATCTTTCCTCCCACCTGTTGTAATGGGATGTCCTCATCACTCAGGATTTTATAGACCTCCAGTTGTCTTTTCCAGAATGCAGAATTCCAGCTTCTTTATTTTTAAATGGAAACCGTTTGGTACATTTGATCATAGTGTTGCTGCTCTTCGAACCTTTTCAGTTCTGCTGTTTTCCCCCTTTTGAGGTGGGAACAGAGATTCAGGGTTTGTGAAGCAGGATGATGGTATTTTCTATACTGCTCTGTAATCCTTTCCTAATGTGTAGCATCTGGTTTATGTTTTTGAACAGAACATGTCAATGAATGAATGTTGTCATAGAACTGTCTGTTGTAACCGTCTTAGTCGTAACCCTAATATCTCATTCCTGAGTCAGTAGTCAACTCGAAGTCCAGCATTTTATATTATATTAATTCAGCAGACTTCCCCTTTCTCCCTTGCATCACTTCACTTACATCTCAGTTGAGTTTTATTTGCCAATTTTATTGCCCAGTTACTTGGAATTAGAAGATCCATCAGTAGTTCTCCATAATCAGCCGTCATCCTTGCTGTCCTGAATAACTTAATATTAAGGAGCTTAGTCAAGACACCTCACTATGTCTTTTCCAGGTTGCTTATGAAAACATGCAATGGCACAGCTCTTGGTATGGCTTAGTGCAGAACTGCCTTGGTGATGCTGCTGTTATGTGAAAAGTGACCTATATTGAGGTTCTATTTCTGTAAGGAAATTAAGAACTTCAGAAAAAGAAAATTTAAATATCTGGCAGTTGCTTGATGTGTTGTTAAACCCAGTGAACTGATACCTTCTACTTTTATAAGCTAAATATAATGTGAAATGTTTATAACCTCAAATGCCTTATCCACGTTTTAGTTTTAGGATTAACAATGCATACGTTTCTAGGCAGAATATGCTGATTTCTGGCAAATGAGTGTAAAAGAATGAACAAAATGAACAAAGCTGCTTTGGAGTCTGTAAATGTTGACTCCTGCTCTGAATAGACTTTTAGCTAAGAACATATGTACAAAAAAAGAGCCTAAGATGACCAAGTTGAAGTTAGCCATGATGAAAACCCCACTTTCCTCTAATAGCAGATTTTATCTCAGGGAAAAAAGGTGCATAGTAAAACTAGTTTTGTACAATACAGAGCAAGCAAAAATGTAATGCCAAAAATATTTTTAATATCTCTTTTGGAGCTTAATTTCTGTGGTTTATATTGTGTTCTCTTGATGTTTTGTAGAAATCCTCTACTGGTTCCAAACATGTATCAGTCAATTACCAGACTTTTTGGTGGATTTTAGAGGCTAAAAATCAAGCATTTAACAAGCTGAGTTGCAGCCCTAATTTCTTAGTGACTGCTATTACAACTTTGTTATACGGGAGAGCAGGAGCTGAGGGAAGAACTGATACAGGAGCAGAACTATTTTGCTGCTTCTGCAGATGTTGGGTAACAAGTTCCTTAGGGAAGGGTTCTTTTGCTGTACATAACTGGAACTTAATTGCTTACAGCAATTACAAATTTTCAATATTTACCAGTTTGCTTATAAAGGAAAAACATTGGTCTGAAAGAGGATGGACTTCAGTAGTAACAGGGCATGGGCTGGGGTTTCCAGTTCTGCCAGTATTTTCTGGGCATGAATAGGAGTGAAATAGCTGAAGTTCCCCTCATTTTCAGACTTCAGTTTTGTATGGCTCTAAGCATGTAGTATAGAATTACCAATGAACTTTCCAAATAAGATTTCCCAGTGGAAGTCTATAGAAAACACATATCTAGTAGCTCAAGGTGTCAAAATTTAGGTCTGCTTTTTGCTTTATAATTAAAAGCTGGCTGTGCTTTGTATTTGTTGAGAAGCTATCTTCAATTTGCATCTGAAGCATGGCAGAAAAAATGGCTGTGCGCTTTATATACAAGTACTTAAAAGTCATGATTTTTTTTTTTTTTAAATAAGAATTCAAATAGAGGATGATAACTAACAACGTGTTCAGTGATACGTGCTGGCAGGAACATACTGGCCACAGCTTTGAGGATGTGCCTAATTTTTGTTTTAGTAGTGAGTTCCCCAAAGAGACGAAAAAGCTTTGAAAAATCAAAAAGCTGTATTTAAGCCAGCTAGAAACATGTATCTTTTAAGAATATAATTCAAACAAACAAACAAACAAAAAACCTAAAGAAAATACAAAACAAGTTGAGGAAAAAAAAAGCAAAAGTGTTGTTTCCAGCTTTTCCCACTGTATTTTTGCAGGAAAGTCCTTTCTTTCAGCCAGCCTAGTGGCTTTGGCAACAAATTTTGCATGATTCCTTCTTAACCCTTAGGAAATTCTTTCTATTTCCTCTGCTTGGCTTTTACTTGTTTTCCTCTTCTCCATGTCTGCTTTCCTTTGCAAAGACTCCCATGAGCTGGAAGCCATGCCAGCTCCCTGCAGTGTTTTCTTGGCTGCTGCACCCTGGATTTTTTTCTGACCATGTCCAGTTTTCCCCTGCCTTCAGGGTGTTCTCATCTTCATGCCAGTTAAGTTGTATGTGCATGTAGTATTATGCAAGTGGAGAGGGACGCGTACGTTTTGATGTTTCTGTAAAATTTGGATAATTTTTTTTTACGTTTATTTGAAAAATGTAATTTGTTTGGGGGTGGTTTTTTTTAAATGGGTTTTTGTGTTACTGCTATTTCACTGTGCTTTTATTCACTGCTTCGAGTATAGAATACCATGCAAAGAACAAATGTAACTCCATATTCCAAACTGGGAAGATTGTATCAGTTAGTAAATTAGCAGCAGCAGCTTTCTATTTTTACCTCTTGAAAGCTGTCTCTTGGAATGTTAAATTAGTTAAGAGGAAATTGGATATGTGATTCTTTCTACTGTAAACATAATAAAACTTATTATCCAGCTTAGAAAAATGACATGTAGAATTAAGAATTTTATGTAGGTACAAATGCTGTGTTTTTGTTGTCGCTGGTGCAAAGATTGTTGATTAGTTTATCTGGTCTTGTCCTCTAACAGTTGCTCAATATTTTTGTTTTTCGCTTTGCAACTTTTTTTTTTTTCCTTTTTTTATGGTTGTAGGCAGTTGCAAGAGCAACAGAGGCAGAAGGAGCTGGAACGGGAGAGGCTGGATCGTGAACGAATGGAACGGGAGAGGCTGGAGAGGGAGAGGCTAGAAAGGGAAAGACTTGAAAGAGAGCGTCTAGAACAGGAGCAACTGGAGAGAGAACGGCAAGAAAGGGAACGGCAAGAACGCCTAGAAAGGGAGAGACAAGAGAAGGAGAGGCAGGATCGAGAAAGACTTGAACGACTTGAACGGGAAAGGCAAGAAAGAGAACGGCAAGAACAGTTGGAAAGGGAACAACTGGAATGGGAGAGAGAGAGAAGAATTTCAAACGCTGGTAAGAATTTCAAACCCAAGTGTATTCAAGTACCAGGCTACTCTTTATGAGTTTGGGTGATGGAGTGGGAGAGAAGCAACAAAGGGCAGTGACTACAGTGGTGTAAGAAAAGTCAGTATTTCAGGCTTCTGTTTGCCAGAATTGCTTCATTTTTTTTATGGCAAGAAGTCCCAAGAGCTTTGACTTTCCTGTCATAATTTCCCATTGATGCTAAAATAAATTTTTTTGCACTATTTGCTCACTCCATTGCCATACTCTGTGAATGCTTGAAGATCTCAAATTATATTGGGCACCTCCAGCATTGGTTAAAGTATGATGAGTTAAAATTCCGTTGTCACTGTTTGCTCTATTCAACAAGATGTATTCTCGTTACATAATTTGGAAAAAAAAAAAAAAAACTAAAGATATCAGGTTGAGTGTGTTAATGTAGAAGGTATGTACCTATATAAGGCAAAGTAGTAGTGTGAGAAATGCCTTTCAGTATGAAGTCTTGCTTAATTTATCATTGTAGTAACATTACAGTGAAATGTATTGTCTGTATGCGTAGTTAAGATAATGCACTGCCTGCGGAAACACATCCAGTGATAACTGAAAGCTTTCTCATTTTGGTAATATAATGGAACATTAGTCAAGCACTTGGTTGTTCTTTAGTAACAAACTCAGTTTACGTAAGTCAGCAGCTCATGATAAAAGTCAAGGAATACTATGTAAGAGCTAGTCATTTCAGGGCAGAGGGTTTTATTGGTAGTTTTATTCCCAGTACTTTCAAGTTTGCCATGGAGCTTTTTCTGGAGAAAGATGATACTTACTTGCTGCCTATGATATGAGTTTTATTAGTGGAGTTATAACAAATGTTAAGATCACTACACTTGCTTGCAGTTTGCAACCAAACAAGAAGATAAAAGCTGATAAAAGACTGATTAATCAACCCTATATCTAATCCATCTCACAGATGGGATTTGAGAATACTTACTGTAAAATGTACTTGTAAATTCAAATGTTGGCACAAAAATAGCTGGTAAAATTTAAAAGCAGCTGTGATAATATGTAAAACTTTCCTAACAGTATTTTCACTTGTGCCTAATCCTCTGGTACTAACTGTAGTCTACATTTATACATTTTGTTTGAATGCTGGTTTTGTTGCTTCATTAGCTCCCTTTTTCTCTTTCTCCTTTTTTTTATCCTGCCTTTGCTGCTGCTTTCCATCTTCTGTCCAGCTCCATCTTTCGACAACTCCCCGTATAGCACTCCACTTCCTGAATACTCCAGTTGCCAGCCTCCTTCAGCACCTCCTCCATCATATGCAAAAGCAGTCTCAGCACCAATGTCGGAGGCCACACCGGAGTACGCTGTAGTGACTTCTGCACCACCGACTTCCACTCCCCCTACACCGCCTCTAAGGCACTCTGCATCACGTTTTGCTACATCTTTAGGCTCAGCTTTCCACCCTGTTCTCCCCCATTACGCTACGGTTCCTCGTCCGCTGAACAAAAGTTCTCGGCCCCCTTCTCCTGTCAATGCCCCGGCAACTTTGCCTCCAAATACAAAGCCTGTTGCCTGGTCTGCGCCCAGTTTTGCCCCCCTTCCCCCGTCTCCTCCAGTAATGATAAGCAGTCCCCCAGGCAAAGCTACTGGTCCAAGACCTGTCCTCCCAGTGTCATCTTCTAATCCAGTGACCCAAACGTCCACATCTCCCACGGCTCCTAACGGGCTTCCTGAAAACCTGGCTTACCCAGTTCCTTCACCTTCTACCTCAGGTCCAACTCCGCCTCCGCCACCTCCCCCCCCCCCACTGCCTTCCTTTCCGCCTCTGTCACTCTCTGGACCTCAAGCTTCTCCTTCTCCCAACTCCCCGAATGCCTCGACTCCCTCATCCAAGCCTAGTGTTCTCCCTTCTCCCTCTGCAGCTACCCCTGCCTCTGTTGAGAACTCTCTAAACTCTGTGCTGGGAGACTCCTCTGCTTCTGAGCCAGTCTTGCAGGCAGCCTCTCAGCCGATTGAACCTACGACCCAGCAGGGTAAGGCTTTCTGTTATTGCTACTAATGCACTAATCAGGAATGCAGTCGAAACCAATTGGTATCAAAGCCCGTAACTGCCCCAAAGAATTAATACAATGCTTCCAAAGTTGCAGTGATCTTAATACCACAACGAAATACCGTTTGGAAAACTGGGGTAAGGGAAACTTTAAAGCTCCGTGGATAAGAGCCAGCATTCTGTGGCCTGTCATAAGTAAAATTCTGGTTTCTTAAGCTCTCACCTGTCAAGGACAGAGCTTGTCGAATACTTGCTTGGTGAATCTTGCACTGTTAATAGGCAGCATCATCAGTTTCCTAACGCCAGCCAACATGGAAGAATGTATGTGCAGCTTTGGATATGCGTATGACCTTAAGCAAGGAATAATCTGAACCACTTTGATACTCTATGTAGTTTCAAATTTAGAAATTAGTATGTAACACCTACAGCATTTCTTTCTATACAGTGGTCATATTTTGACATATGGCCATATGCACGTGTGTAAAAATATATATATATATATATATATACACACATACACACACATACACAAAAGATGGGACTTCCTGTGGTATTCTACCAGCGTAGCTAAAACGACTTTAGAAAAAAAGTTTGGTTAAGCCTGTGAGAGTCTCAATGGATGCTGTGCCAATATGACAGAAATGTGTTTTACATGGATGTAAATGTCTTTGTTAACCTGAATCCTGCTTTTATATTGATTTAATAGATTTAGGTCTTTGTATGTAAGTCTGCAATAGCTCAGCTAAAGGTGTGGGTGGAGGGACTCCTGGGGGAAGCAGGCTGTGGCTTCATCACACACAAGTCATGCAGAGTAGATACTGCTTATACCCTCTTGTCTTAAATGAAGGTGTGAGCTACTCTGGGATGGAGTGGAAAATAGGGTGAACAGCCTCACTTGTAGTATGGTATAAAAGCATGTGCATGGATGATGAGTGACACGAAGAGAGTTTAAAAGGCTTTTAAATTTACTCAGTGGTTAGCAGCGTAGGAAACCAGGAAGATGTGTGTGAAAGTCCTGCCTATAGAGGTTGCTTAAGGTAGTTGCTCAGCTTTTTTAGTAGCTTATGGCAGTTTGGGTGAGGCGGGGAGGATGTGTAGGGCTGTTTTCTTAGTCACAATTTCTTAAACTGCTTCTGTAATAATAACACAGTACTCATCAGAATGTTCTTTCTTCAAAACACATTTTGTATTGCTTATCAATGCAAATTTAAAGCATTAAAGGAATCTTGGATAAAAAATAGAAGAGCTTGTTCCCATCAGCTTAAAATATGTCAGTCTTCTAACTCGCTAATTAGCATTTGTATTAAATTATTTAAGTTGATTCCTGGAATCTTTTTTAGAGGAAAAAATTTTATACAGCTTAGACATTAGTGTTGGAATTCAAATAGTTCAAGGGTTCAGGTGTTTGGGTGGTGTGTTAAATGCTTGTTAGTACAATGAAAAGTCACTCTGTGTTTAGCACCATTTGGACAAGCAGTATTGTTCCTATGTGGTCCGTTGCTCATGCCTTACTTGACTCTTTATAAAAGCTTTGCCTGTTCCCTGGTGTGAGATTCTTCTTGGTTGCAGCACAGAACCTGAGTGGAGGGGTTTTGTATGTAAAAGTGTCTGAAACTGTCTGATCTCTTATAGCATATCATGTAATATTTTTAGTGCATTTAATAAGAATGCTTCTCTCCTGCTGAAACTTGCAGTTTCCTTACCTATAAAAGGATCCTTAGCAGTATTAATGTCTCATACACTGAGCAAAAGAACCATTATTTCAATGGATGTAAGATCTTTCTTTTCTAAATCTTTAATATAGTCTATTTGTTTTTTTTTCTTTGATACTAGGTGTTGTCCAAGGACCACCTGCACCTCCTCCCCCACCCCCCCTACCCCCTGGCCCAGCTCAGTCCTCAGTAGCAGCCCCACCTCCTCCTGGCCCACCACCACCACCTCCACTTCCACCTTCAGGGCCTCCACCGCCGCCACCACCACCTCCTCCACTTCCTAACCAAGTTCCTCCCGTTCCCCTTCCACCTCCTGCTCCCCCCCTCCCCGCCTCTGGATTTTCAGTGGGATTTATGTCCGAAGAAAATCGCCCTTTAACTGGACTAGCAGCTGCACTTGCTGGAGCCAAACTTAGGAAAGTCTCACGGGTAAATGCAACTCTTTGTTCCTTTTTCCAAACTGGTTGTAATTTTTGTTCAAGATTGATGGCATATCAAGGCTTTTGGGGTAGGCAGACTTAATTCACTATTAAAAAAGCATTACAGGATGTACTACCAGCCCATCACATTCTTTATACATTCGTTTCTTTCTCATATGTGAACTTTGCTTCTTGCATTGTCGGCTATAATTTTATGTGCACGTCTGCTGTTACTTTGTGTATTATGCAGGGTGAAGACTCCTCCAGTTCAAGTGGAGGAGGAGGAGGCTCTGCTTCATCTAAAACAGAGAGTGGCCGTGGAAATGGACCGCTTCCCTTGGGAGGCAGTGGGCTGATGGAAGAAATGAGTGCCCTGCTAGCCAGGAGGTAAGGAGCTGTTTCGGCTGTGCTCCAGGTGCTTAGTCATCATAGAAGTAGGATTTTGGGTGCCTGTTTGCAGTTGGCTAAGGATCAAATAAACATCAGCTTGCCCATGTGGTTGCTTTGTGAAGTTGATAATGTTTTATGAATAGCGTTTTTACTTGAGTGTAATCGAGTAGTTCTGTGTAAGTCTGTGCAGCAGTAGGGAGGGGATACAGGCTTAAAGAGGAGAAAGAATTGCACAGTTGCTTCGGCAGGAGCGCTTTGTCCTTGAAAGTATTTTGAAATACCTTTTTAAACACTAATTGTCGCTTATCTAGCTATCAGGCTGTATATGTCTCTAATTACACTAAACGATGTTCTTTCATCTTAAAGCCATGATGATCTCGGTAACTTTTGTCTCTGCTTATAGGAGAAGAATTGCTGAAAAGGGATCAACAGAACCAGAGCAGAAAGAAGATAAAACTGTGAGTTGAGAAATTTTATCTATTTCACATTATTCAATACTATATTATGAGAAAGATTCTAATGGTGTACATGAGACATTAGTTTACTTTACCATGTACATACACATAACCACTATTTTGTGAAGTGCATAGAGCTTGCACATGTTCTACATACAATTGAGCAGAACCATTTGAATCTCTATAAAAAGTGAAATAAATATTTAAACAGTTGAGGTTAATCTGTTAGATTCACAAGAGTCAAAGGTGTTTGGTTTTTTTTTTTTTCTCTCTCCTCCTGTCCCTCCCTTCTCTGTGTCACCTCCCTTTTAATCAGGAAGAATCAGAGTCTTCAACTTCTAAGGTTTCTTCAACAAGCACACCTGGTAAGTAGCACAGGTTTGTGAACTCTGTGACTCTGTAATGCTAGTGAATGTGCACGAGTTGGGACAGTAGTTTGTTTCCTTCAAGGCAGATGTGCAAGACTCTCATGGTCGGAAAGAAACAGTTGCCACTTCCAGGTACCTTAGTAAAGATTCCCTCACATGCAAGTGTCCTTTCTAAATCAATATAAGTGCATTCTTTAACCGTGATTCCTCTGCTGAGGTATGCTTGTGGCAGAGTTTGGAACTGTGTAGCCAACAATTCTGCTGCAATCAGTAAGGAAAGCTAACATCTTGCCAATTCTGTAGTTGGCCAAGATACATTGTCAGCATGCGTATGTAGTCATACTATAAATGCTTGTGTTACAAGGACTCAAGTGACACTCAAGACTTTCTTTTCCTGTCCTTTAGTAGCAGCTTCTTGTACCCTTAGCTTCCCTGGCCACCTCCCTCTATGTGTGTACAAAAGGGGGAGGATGTGTCATATAACCTGCGGTTTGTCATCCCAAAAGATAGTGGAAGCAGAAGGAAAATGACTGGGTAATAAATATACCAGTCTTCAGTATGTTCTAGCTTTCTCTGTTGATTGCTTGTCCATGTGTATACTTCTTCACTAGATGATTCAGCCACTTCATGGTGTGCAGGCCTTAATATTGAAAACTATATTTGGTAGTATGACTAAAAATAAGATGAATACAACAGGAGGTAGCTTAATATGAAAGACCTAATGCAATGTAGTAACAAAAAAACCCAACAGCAGCTGACTTAAGTTGCCAGGTACTTGAAGTTTCCTCACATAAATTACACAATGAATAGAAAAAGACAATTTTTAATCTTCTCACTATGTTTTCCAGAACTAACAAGAAAGCCTTGGGAAAGAACAAATACAGTGAATGGAAGCAAGTCACCTGTTATCTCCAGGTACTCCCTTTTGCACCAGCTATCTTTTCCTTATGTATGCTGTTGTTGCTCATGCTGCTAAAGATACTGGACTAAAATAGCAAAAATCCCCTTAATATAGTATTAAAAGCAAAATGTGTGGGTTTAAAATTACTGCTGTGAAACTGCTTTTGGCAGTTTTAACTAGGAATGAAGAGTTGCTTTTGGAGAATGCTAGTAAATGAAATTTTTGACAGTAAAGACAAAAGTAAAACCCCAAAAGATTACTGAACAATTGCTGGAGTATAACTTCAATTATTAAGGGGTATGGTTGCCTGCAGCTATGTTTAATTCTTCTATTTATTTAAATTTTTAAGTCTGAAATTTCTTGCAAGAGAAAACCAAATTCAGTACTGTGATTTATATATTCAGTAGTAAATATAGTGAATAGGTTTTCTCCTTTCTATTTCTGTGCTAGTCATAGAATGGTTATCTAGATATGTAAGCCGTCTGGGTAAGATTTGATTCCGTGACAGTTCTCAGTATCTGTCTCGTGCCAATCCAAGGAGGTCTATCCTAAAGAAATACTCTACATCCTTCAGTGCATTAACCAGTCGTCGGTAACTTGTCAGCTGGAACTTTGGTAGGCAGTGGGCATTTCGGTAAGCGTTTCAGTATGGAAAAGAGTGAAATGGCTGCTTTAGCGTTTATATTTTTTGAGGTGTATTTAATTGCCATTTACATTAAGCAGAAAGCTTGTGGTTCATTTTAGAATTCCTGTATAGTCT
Organism: Pandion haliaetus; assembly: GCA_013401275.1. Lineage (NCBI taxonomy): Eukaryota > Metazoa > Chordata > Aves > Accipitriformes > Pandionidae > Pandion > Pandion haliaetus. Next base: position 11,699 of record VYZV01000551.1, on the reverse strand, counting down.
GCATACAGAGGTTAAAGGGTTCTGACCTGTGATAATCTGACAAAGTTACCTGAATTTCTTGAGAGAAAATAAAAGTGTATGTTAAACTTGAGAATGCTGTGTTTGAAATGACTTGAATTCTCCTTAAAATTCTGGCCTGTTGGAAACAGCTATGCAAGATTTGGTGATTAGAGAAGAAAAACCAATTCTTCTCTAAGTGGCATTACTTGTGGTCAAGATTGCCATTGAAGTCTTCAGTTCTTAAAACTGCAGCACTAAACGCTCTCAGCCTTTATCAGTGTTCTTGTCTGTCTTTCAGAAATAACTAAGTCCAGGAGCCTAAGATGTCTGCAGCCTTGATTCTGGTTGCTTGCTCTGTTTTTTATCAAAAAGCAGGTGACATTGGTGGTGATGTCCTCTCTGCTATACTGTCAGTGTAAAAAAATATTGCTTTACCTTTAGCGTTGACTTGCCCCTACCAGCTTTCCCCTCACCCCCGGTAGGTCTTGCCTGCTTTAACTGAGGTCTCTTGTTTTCAAGCAGATTGAGGTGTCAATACGTGGCATTGAGGGGGAACTTGTCACAGAAGTAATTTGTGTAAGGAATCCTAAAGAGCATTTTAGATTTCATATTATTTAAGACAGTTGCTGACCTGGCCCTTTGGCTATAGATACCCTATGGATAAGCAATTGAAGAAAGGAAAGTGAAGGGATTAATAAATAGAGCAACTTACCATAACAGACACCTTTGGGGAGTCTGGGATGCCCTTAAGTCTTCATTCTACCTGTCCCTACAGCCATAGTTTCTTGTGAACTGTTTTATGCATCCTATTTCATTGATCTTGTTTCAACTAGTGAAATTCGGATGTTCCCGAGATCTGTTTAAAAATGTTTTCTGACCTAGAAGAATACAGGAGTACAGAGGAGTTTCGAGACTTCTCTTGAGACGTGTTGAGAGAACCTTTCCATCAAGCTTTTGTCTTCAGTCATCCAATGGAAAATGTTGATAGAATTCAGCTTGATGAGAGCCTCACTGGGTGTATACTGTAAAAGTACTTCCAAAATAAGAATTATATGTTTGTCAAATGTCAGTATTAATTTCCAGTGCTGTCATAACCTGATGGAAGGTGCCATAGCATGTATTTTAAGACTGCTCGTACAGTTTTCTAGTCAATGTTGAGTTTGCCCTGCCAGGATGAGGAATGTGTCACGGACTGAGAAAGAAAAGGTATTAGTAGAAGTCTCTCTGGAATATCTTTGCATTTTTCTTAGTCCTCCACAGTTCCCAAGTCTATCTCAGCAAGCAGCTTGTTAAAGTAACTTTCTCTGAGTTAGTCAAAGGGTACTGCTATTTGAAACGCTAATACTGTGTTTGCCAAAAGGGGATATCTTTCACCTGGTAAGGCTCAAGAACCTGCTTCTGACCTCTACAGAGAGGATGTGAGTCATTTATGGGATAAAATAAAGCATACCTAAGAAACTGGCAAGTAAGCAAAATTTTCTCTTCAGAGCTTTCGAACAGGTAGACAATGAAGGAGTTGTTGTTCAGAATGAATTTTCTAAGTATTTTAAATTAACTAGTGTCCTGTTTAAAATCAGGCCTTTTTTTGGTAGCAGGCTTTGAAAAGATTTAAGCTATGTGCTTTTAGTATTCCCTGAAACATTCAAATAGAACTCTTGGGACACAACTAGTGAAACTCCTTGGTATTTAAGGTGCTAAACCTGAACAAAATTAAGACCTATTATAGCTTGTTAAGGTAGTGTTTCTCCCCTTCGTAGACGGGAATCTCCAT
>VYZV01000548.1:33463-59047 GCA_013401275.1 Pandion haliaetus | reverse complement strand
TTTTTTTCCTCAGAAGCATACACATGCCATTCTTGTGGACTTTTCAGGGGTTGGTGAAGTTTCTCCAGTTTGTCTTTGTTTCCTATGATTTGACACTGGTTCCCTGAACTAAGGAAGTCGGTGCTCAAAGACCTTGTAAAGGGAGGACTTGGTATGAAATCATGGTGTGGTTTCCCATGTGAGGAGCCATCTGAAAAGACTAAAATAATGCACTGCTGTCCTGTCAGCCATTGTTTGTTTTCCCAGAGGATAATGCCCAGCTATAGCAGTGCCCTTTTTTAAAAAAAAAAAAAAACAAAGGAACTTAAGGACATTAATTGTATACATTTCTGTAGCCGGGATCTTTCTGAATATTAAAATCATTGATGCTTTGGCTTACGACTTGGCTTGGGCTATATTGTCTGCTGCATCCACATGGAGCATCACAGTTTGCATAGGGGGAAAAGGAAGCCAGCTGCTGTTACCACATAGCAATAGCTAAAGCAAAACCCATCAATGTATTGATAATACTGTAATCATACCTGTTATGTATGAATCCAAAAGGGGTAGGGAGGAGTTTTCCAGGAGCAAGAAGTACGCTTAGCTGCATCTAAGCTGGGTCTTAAAAATGTAATTCAGGCTTTAGCATCATCTACTGACTACTCTCAGCCCAGGTAAGTATTATGTGCACTGGAGGTGCAAAGAATTTATGGACCCTCCCTGAGAAGCAAAACTTAACTAGCTCTGTTAATGAGGAATTGAGTCCTGTCTTAGTATCAGCTAAGGCTGTTTCTTGGGGTTGGAGAAGCAGTTGTCTCAGTAGTAGGCTTCCATATGGGTTGTTATTAGAGACACGAGTACAGAGCATGAAAAAGAGCAAAATCTCAGTTTGTTGCTTTTAAAGTTGTAGAATATGCTCCTACAATTAGCTGGCTAAAGAGATTAATAATAAAGGGTCCAGGGACCCTGTTACAAATGGTACAGCATGAGGCTTTTATGGTCTGGCTCCTGCCAATTGCAACAGGGCAAAAATAGCCGTAATAAACAAAGTTCTTCTGTTTAATTTTGGAAAATACGTGCTCGAAGTAGGTTTTACAGACATGAGATGCTGCTTCAATTAAAAAAAAAAAAGACCAAGCATAGAAGGTTCTGCCTGAATCGTCTAGCTTGAGTGATTTTTCATAATTGGGTTGCCTGTAGTGGAACTTCATCTAGATAAATTAGCAACTTCCACTAGTGCAGTATCCCAAAGCATCTCTTGTTCCAATATGATAGTTTGTGGAAGGGGTGCTGTAAGATTTTTGGCTTATCTTTGAAATATAACGTAGGTCCATCCTTAGCTGCACCGGCTGGAGATCTGGGAAAATCTTGGGACAAAGTTCCTCCAACACAACAGTGCATCTGCTTCCTTGTGTACTGTATGATGTTTTCAAAGTAACCATGCATGTGTTAAGATTTCTTTTGGATTGGGAGTCTGGAGAAAAGTAAAGTGTTTTGTTGTTTAAAAAAAACCAAACCTCCCTGGAATTCTTTGTTTACTGTGAAATTAGGATTTGCTCCCGAGTTTCTGTTCAAAGCTGAACCTCCAAAATTGGAGGCTTGGGCAACTGAACTTATTTAAACTGGCAGACTGGTCAGTGAGCCTGACCAGTTTGGGGAATGCTCTCTCCTTCCTCCTCAACAGAGCACGGAGGTGCCGCATCTGCATTTGAACGAGAGTCTGAAGTTCCTGTTCGGACGCGACCATGGGAACCTGCTGCAACCTGCAACGTTTTAATACCTGGTGATCTGAACCCTGGAGAGCAATGAAAGGTTTGTTGCCTGTGCTAGCAGTAACTCTGATAGAATCATTAGGTACGTATTTGACCAATGCATTTCATTCCATATGGTACGAGCTACTCTGTATTATTTGAAATAATGATATTTGATTATATAAATACATGCTTTCATTTTTCCTCCAAAACATTTGAGTGTGGCTGACACAGAAAATACTGTAATTGGAAGAAGGAAGTCTTCTGAGTAAAATGTCAATAGATTTTCTGGTGGTGACTAAAGGTGTTAGCCAGCGGGTTTCAGACGTGTACCTTTCATTCCCAAAAAGCCTTTCACAGTCAGTCCCAAATACAAAAACTTGTGTTTCAATCTTTATTTTGGCATCAACAGTCCAAAGTAACACAGTTCTCATTAAAGCTCTTCAATGATTTGGAAGCTTTGCTTTTCTTTGTTTCCCATTAGAGTTATGAAACAAAAGACGATGGGAAATTGCTGAAATTTGTCAGAATACTTTGTTCTTTTGCAAAATAACGCAGACGTATTTGTTTAAATGTTCATGAAAACTTCCTGGCTGGTATTCTCAAATACTAATTGAAACTTTATGTGCCCCAAAAGTGGTTTTCAGGAAAAAGGGACGTTTACAATCTGTTAAAAATGTTGTTGTGAGAAAATTACCAGAACTTTAAAGAAATTTGCCAAAGAAGAAAACCACATTAGCTTCAATGTTTTGAATATACAATACTGCTGTATAGGCGTGTGGCCAAAGTATATTTTTCACCCTATATTAGGAGTTTTTGCAAGTACCTGAATCTGTAATGGCTTAAAAAAAAAAAAAAAAAAGATAACAACTGGGTCATAGTATATTTCTCTTCTAGTTCTTCAAGCAATAATTTTCCTCTATCTGGGTGAAAAATTGGTTGTCAAAGGTGGCTTTAAGGAAGAGAATATTACAATGAAGCTGTCGTATTAGTTGGTTGCTAAGCATCCTAGTCCAAAAGTGGAAAGTAAACCCCAAAGTATACAAGATCCCAAATCTCCTGAAGGAGCATTTCACAACATTGTCCTTCACCTTATTGCCACAAAACAGCTAATAAAATCCTGTGCTTTAATAAGGCTGGCTGTAAAAAGACTGTTCCACTGTTCAAATAGTTGAGAGCCAGACTTTGCTGGTCTTTGATGAGCAGCAAGCTGAACAGCTGCCCAGGTCAGATTCTTTTCTGGTCAAGCATGGAAAAATGATGATTTAGTGGTAGTGCAAAGATGCAGCGCACTTTCAGACAAAAAAAAAAAAACACAATCCTGCAAATAAAAATCTTTGTTGCATTAACATCTTAGTTACTTGGATGACTCTGGCTCTTATGAAAAGTGATAGGGAACATTCCTGGTTTCTTCGTGCAAAAGCCATTGCTCATCCTGAAGTGTGTTCTCTCCAAAATACATGTTCTCACTCTGATGATGAAATATTTAGACCAGGAATCTGGGGGGCAAATGATGTCCATTTAGCTTTGCCATGTATCCTCCAGCTGAGCATGCCTAGGAATGCGGAAGCGGCTCTCTCGGTGCTGGCTGAAGAGCAGGCAGAAGAGCCTGGAAAGGTATGCTGTAACTCCTTCCTGACCTCCCCTGCCAGCCAGCTGCCTGGGGGTGACCTGAGGGCCACCGAGGCCCTGCCTGGTGGAGGTGGGACCTGGGAGGCCACCCTGCCCATCTCCTACTGCCTCTGGGTAACCAGGGCAGGCTCAGGGTTGCAGGGCGGCCAGGCAGATGGGGGAGACGCAGGTGGCTACGTGGTATGGAAAATGGTGGTACTTGCCTACTTGTGGTGAAGCTGAGTGTTTTCCAGATCTTCTCCTCTTGCCACCAGCAACAATGTCTGGAGGTGAGTCTGGTGAATCCCCTGCTTTTACCTGTTACTTGGCCCCGTGGAAGACTGTGCCTTCGTTAAGGTGTTGCCTTTTATTGCAAGGATTGGTAATGCTTTGGCTGTTGCATGTCTGTCCCTCATTTTGGAGGTGTGCCATACCTCTGTGACTTGCTTTCCTTCTTGAGAGCGAACTCCCCTTCCTCGCTCTGTACAGGCAAGGATGGGGGAGTACCACAAGAAGGGACCAAACTCGTTTGTTGGGAAGGAGGTAGGAGCAGCCATGTCTCCTGTCCATGCGGCACAGGAGCCACTTTCAATTCCACCATGAGATACCTCTGAGGGCCAGGCTGTCCCGCAGCTACTCCCATCTCAGTGGCCTCTGGCCAGGCTTGAGGACAGCAGATGCAGTCTGACAGGTGGGGAAAAAAAAAAAATCCCCCAAACCTGACCATTGCCACAACCGGTTCAACAGCATCATCTGACAGCATGTGGCTCAGATCAGCTGCCTCCCCTGGCTGGGTGCTACAGGGTCCAACAGGATCAAGTAAGCTCCTTGAGCATCCCAGCTTTCTCTCGAGCGAGCATGAGCACAGATTACTGAACTGCTGACATGCTTGGGAATTGATCCCTCCGACGGCATGCCAATCTCTGTGGGGTACCTAGGCAGGCTTTTAGAGGTTGGTGGGGAAGGAATTATTCAGACCACCCATCTCAGCTGGCTAAATTACCCGGGTAGTCTCTTCAAACTCCTTCTCCAGTCACGGATGAGAGAGAGGACAATTCAGAGTAAGGCTAATTTGGGTGCACTGAATGACCCTCTGCAGGAGCTTTGCTTTCCCTCCCTCGACTACAGAGGGAGCCTGGGGAGACCAGCTGGTTACGTTTAACTGCTAAATTGGTTGCCAAAAGATGGGTGGTGAGAATTCCTTCCCGTTTCCCCTTCGCCATGGACCACACTCTTTCCAGAGCAGGATGCTTGCTTGCGCTCCTGCAAATTCAGAAAGCGCTTAGTGCAGTGGCCTACAGGTCCCCAGGAACCACCACAAGACAGATGCTGCATTGCAACCGTTGATAGGTACTGTATAATATTGTGTGTAGGATTTCATGGACTTTTGCTTAAATAGATCCTTTAAAGCAGCTTTGCTTTTGGGAGCCTGTTTAACAACTTGCCTTGGTATAAGCCAAGTTTTACATATGTTCTAAAATGTAAAAAGCGAAGTGAAACGTTGAGCAAAAATTGTAATTGGGGAGGTACAGATAAGAGGGAGAAAAGACAAGTTCTCTCCAGATGTTACAAATGGAAAGGAAGGTGAAGCCATTCAAAATAAACCCTGCTGAGATTGCCCCTTCCTCTTTGCCTGATAAACCCATTACAAATTAAAACAAAAGCGGCCAAGATCCACAGGCTTCAGGGCATCTGTAAGCATTCTTTTACCTTTTAGAGCTCGTAACAGATGCTGACTGTGGGTGTTAGTCCTCATCTAATCAAGAAGGCCAATTCTTCATTCTGGAAGCTTAAAGCACAAGTTTCTGTCATATAAAAGTCATAAAGTGTAAGAATCCAAACCTGAACCTAAACTACCAGGATTCTAAGGCTTCAGGGTTATTTTATGCTCAAGAAGTGATCTTGCCTGGTAAATCACAGTGCTGGGGCACATCACACTTCCAAAGGCATTTGAAAAAGCAGTAGTGGTTTCTTTGGTTTGGTTTTTTGGGGGTTTTGGGGTTTTTTTTTTTTGAGAAGAGAGTAGTGACTGCCTGGATTCCCTCCTGTTTTCTCAGTCCCTAAATGTTCATAACACCCTGTTGGGGAGGAATAATTCCCATCCAAGTTGTAAAACACACTTTTAAGTAGATGGGAAAAGCATGAACAGAGCTGTACGGAAAACAAACCCACCAGGAACCAGATCTTATTTTGTATGCTTCTCACTGTTGTATTTTTGCCCCAATTAGCATATTTTAAAGACAAGCCTTTTTAAAAAAAAAAATTCTGCTATCTGCCTGAACTGTTCTCAAGCTTTGAACTTTTCCATCCTTTCTATTGATTATGGCCAAGTGACCCATATTTAAAAAGCATTTACAATAAAATTATAGCACTTTCTTTTGTGCTGCCGGCTTTCCCAGTGAAAAGCTAAAATGTTTTAAAATTGTCACTTTTTGACAGAGGTAATGGCTGTAATATATTTAGTCTCTTCCCCCTTGTTGTGCTTAAAATGGCTATGCTAATAAAGGGCACAGCTGTCGATACTTTATGGCCTGCTGGGGGGAAGAGGGGGAACGAAGGCAAAAAACAGATTGACTGTGTGTCAACAAATGCAGCTGGGAAAGAAAAAAAGAAGCCCCTTGAAGGCCCCTGCAACTTAAAGTCCAAGATAAATGATGTCCCTATGCTTAAAAAAAAAAAAAATGGAGGTTGGAATTCAATAAAGGGGAACTGAAAAGGAAACTGCTTAAAACTGAAAGCCTTTTCTCTGCCTCTAGACAGCTTACAAGAGAAATGAGCAAAACTGACCACAGAAAGAGGGTGAGCAGCCAAGAAAGAAAACAAAAGCCTATCCTGGAAAATATATTGCGTCAACGAATTATCTGAAGTGCATTATCGCCAGCGGGCGGAGAGCGTACAGTTTAATGGAGATGCAACAACAAACTTTTACATGCCGCTGCCTTTTGGGGAGCGGGCTGCTTTGTGCCCAGGCCGGAGGGGAGGGGAAAGGGGAGCTGTAATTATTCATAACAAATAAATAAGGCCGGGACAAAACGGCCAGCAGGACGCTGGTGAACATCTCTCCTTGGGGAGCTGGGCCGGGCTGCCCCCGCAGCTCCTGCCCGGCATGGCAGTGCCCTGCTGCCTTGCTCCTGGCATGCCCCGCTTTAAGGGGGTTTTTCCCCTGGGCTGCTCTGGTACGAGCTTCTCTGGCCTTTGGGAGGCATGGTGGAACACAACGATGCTTCTCCCTTTCTTGAGGACAGCAGCCATAGCAGGAAATGCCATTTTGTGTCCTGGCAGCCCTGCAAGGCCTCCCCGCCGATAGCTGCCGTGAGCCGGGCCCAGGCAGCAGACACAACATGGCAGACACATCCCTTCATGGGCCCACCTGTACAAGAAGAAACAAGGCCGGCAGAGACCGACCGCTCTACCCAAGCCCTGGGGTAGGGAAAGCCAGTGAAAACCATTCCCCAGCAGGCTGGGGACGGCAGAGGGACAAGGGCCATTGCCGTCGGGAAGCCCCCCGGGTAATGGCTGGCCCATGCTTGCCACCCTGGCAGTGCTGCTGCTGAGTTGACAGCAAGGCTCATCCTCTCCGGAGATGATATACCCCAAGGATGTACGCAGATGCTTTGATTGTGGTGGTTTTGTTATTTGTTAACTAGTGGCTTATTTTTTTATCCATAGCCATGTATGTTAGGACCTAGCCCTATGCTTCAGATAGAAACGACCCCTCAAATGGCCGGCTGGGAGGCGGAAACCCCCCAGGCTGTCCCCGTGAGGGGCTGTGACAGGTCCTGCCTGGCCAGCCATGGGGGATCTGGGCACACCGTGGAAAGGCTTGGGGCCCTTCTTGAGACACAGCGAGAGGTGCAACAGGGTTGTAAGAGGCGCAGGGATGGGCAGCTTGAATTACTGCAGTGAGGAAATGGCAATATTGGGTGCAAACCTGCAAGAATCAGGCAGTTTTCATTCCCTAGGTCATGATGCAGCTTGTTCGCACAGAGGCAAACCCATAATAAAATAACAAGTGACAGGGAGCCATTTGTTCATTGTCATTTCTTGGACAACTATGGAAGATGAGGACAGTTTTTCCCAGCCTAAGGCAAAATGCCTTTGTGAGTATGTCTTGTGTTTCCCAGAGGCATAACAAGAGTATGGGTAAGGCTGCGTCAGTGCCACCATAGCTCCTGCATCTGGCCAGTGAGAACCAGCCACTCCTGCTACCTGTTTTGGGCCTGGAAAGAGGCTTTCTGGGAAATAAAGGCTTGGCAGCAGGTGAGGCCAGGAGAGCTGGTCAGCCTGCGAATAACCTCCGCTTCTGCAGTCGGAGGGTGAGGAGGTGCAGTCTGGGGTGGGATGTCCTGCTTTTACGAACCCCCTGCTCTTTTCTTTCATATTCCCACTTCTGTCATTCCCCCCCCTCCCCTTTTTTTTTTTTTTTTAATTATTATTTATCATTCAAGGCCTTTTTTGCCTGGTTGATTGTTGCCATTTAAAAACATCTGGAAAAGGTAGTCAGATGGAAAAAAGCATTATCCGTTTTCTCAGTTTCCCAATTTTTGTGTGCGTGCGTTCTTTTTAACCTCTGCAAATTCTCTAAGAATGGGAGGAAGGAAAAAATAAGTAAACAAAGGCAAGGCAAAATCAGAAAATATCCTGAAATGAAATAAAAGTCATGGCAAATTTTTTACTAAAACAGCAGGACATTAAAATGACACAGAAAGTTCTCATTTCCTTCTGTAATTGTTTGGAAGTCTTTAAAAAGGCCATAATTTTTACTATTTCTGCTAGATTTTGCTTGGTAAAGCCCTTGCATCAGTAGAGGTCAATACCTCCCAGAGTTTCTGTGTCTGTGGGATGAGCAGTTTGGCTTTGCTTTTCGTTAAAGAAGAGTGGAGTTTGGTGTGGCTGACATGTGAGAGGAAACACTGGAAGGTAGCTGTTCCCAAGGTCAGAAGAGGTAAGGTGTCCCCTGCCCACACATTGGTTTCTCTGATGCTGCCCTGTTTTGAATTTGGGAAGCAAACTTCCTAGCCTGTGATGGTGACTCTGTGCGAGTCCCACTGCCTCTTTGTAGTTGATAGTTGGAAAAAAAAGGAGAAAAATATCTGAACTCTGAGTGTATGATACAACCTAGATGTTCACTGATATGGGTTGATAAGATTTTACAGACAAAAGTTCTCCTGAAGCTGGATTAAAGGTAGAAATGCATGGCCCCCGCTTAAGTAAGAAGTAACATTATGAGAACAAGTAATGCTAAAGCTGGTGCAGTGCCTAGAGCATGACTGTAAGTAGCTCAGCAGGATCTGAGCTGTAACTGCTGCTGGAGAACATTGTCCAAAGGAAAATGTCCAACAGGTTGCTGGAAGACCTGTGGCCCTGGGGGACTCTGTCTGCATCCATGATTTGGAAAACAACCTGAAAATGCTGGAGGTAGCACAGAGACGGTGTGTAATGGTCAAAGCTGATGAGTTACGCAGAGGCTCCATAATCCCTGTGTGGGGAATGCGGAAAAGCACTGTTAGCCATAAGGAGTTGATCCCTTCTGTACAGTGCTAGTGCGACCACAACCGTGGCCAGCTTCAGTGCCCCTATCCCACGTATCTGCAGAGGCCTAAAAAAACCCAGTGAGATGATTTACAATCATGCTGCTTAGCACACTCAGGGGAAGGCTAAGTGGAGGCTGTGTGGGAGCCAAAGCAGATGTTTTTTGTAATTTCTGCTTTGCAGACCACCACAATTTTCCAGGGGACGTGCAAACCCAGGATAGTGGCTGTTGAGCTCATAGACTTGCTTTGTTTAATTACCATTCACAGACTGTTTAATAAGGGCCCGGAGACCTCAGGAACCACCAAGAACCAGAGGCTGGCAACCACCGAATATCTCTGTAGGAGGAAGGTATGTAAAACTTCAGTTTAATTAATGAAGCTGAAAAAAACCAAAATAATATTTTATGCGCATAATTGGACATTGAAGCGACAGACTGTGAGGTCTGGTGGGCTTGCTGTCACCTGCAGCTCTTCAGTTGGTTGACTCACCTTTGAATCTGGACAGCCAGGCTTGCTGCTGCCATTGGTGCTTCATGTGCTATTGTGGGGCTGCAGGTGCTCAAAAAGTCTGTGCTTTGTACTAGTTACTTGTAATGCAGGTCTTCATGTCAAAGCCTTTCAGGTATAGTGACTCCCATAGTCCTTTTAAACAAAAAATTCCCAGCAAGCAACAGGTCAAATTTTACCTCTTGTTTTTAATATTTTTTTAAAATTTCAGGCACCTTTTTATATTGTCCTCATTGCTTGGTCTATCAGTTTTAATGGTTAATGTCTTAAATATCTTGTGTCTCAGTCAGAGCCTAGTCTTTGGGGCTGGTGTTAATTGTCTTATTTTCAACCTGCCTATGAACAGGTCCCTCTGCCTCCCTCCCAGGCTCTTGTGGTCTCTGCTGGTCTCCTTCCACCAAGTGTGGGCGATGGGTGGATTTCTCAGAGGTATCAGGTCACCTAAAATTTAACTAAAGGAGGCAGGGAGAGGGGAGGGAGGGGTTCAAGTGCGCACTTAGCCTCTATAAAACACCAGAGGATCCACATGAAAAAGAAATTAATAAATCCCTTACTGCAGGTAGGATTTTGAGCCAAGCTGGCACCTTCTTAGGTGCTATCAGCAACTGGGCACAGATCTGTAGCAAATGGGTTTCACTGGTTCTTGTGTGCATTAGCAGAGGGTCTTTCTCAACAGTTTTTTTGATAATTGTTTCATCCTTCTAATAACCCGTTTTCCAATTACACCATCAGTGTGTAGGTACACACGTGTTTCCCTCCTTTCCCTGTGCCCCCTCTGCTAACTTTTAAACCTGCTGGCCAGTTTCAGACATTTCCGTCAGCGCAGTAAAGGTGTCAGAGAGGTGACACTCCTACATGTTTAATGAAAATCTGTGCCCTAGAAGAAAAAAGTGAGGTGTAAAATGGGCCCCCACCAAGGGAAAAGCTGCAGTACATCCTAGCAGTTTGCTGGAGAATTTCCCATGTAAATACCCCAGCTCAGCCAGCCCCCAAGTTCCCATCAGAGGCACATCTGCAGCAGGCCAGATGTTAACCCTTCCAACATACCACAGTAATTTTGCTGTACTGCCTCATACTGCCTCCCTGCTCCTTTTTCCTCTCCTTCCACCTTCTTCCAGAAAGACAGCCCCTGGGTTTACCTTGCCAGCTGATGTTTAGAGATGAGTTTAGGGATGCTTAGGGGACATTTAGGGGATGTGCTAGAGCTCACGGCGGAATCTAAGGCAGGCATCTCTCTGCTTCTCTGCTCCAGAGAGCAGCTCATCCCACCCATGAAACCTGTCTTGGGAGACATCACTCACTCCTCAGAGGTGCCTGTCTCTCCCCTGAATCCAGAGGAACCTGCAGCAGATCAGACACCTGTTTTTCAGAAGTTAAATCCTTGAGTTTAATTTTAATACTCTCTTTAATTCAGGCAGTTAGATCCTGAGACTTGCTCCAGACAGACATGGTTTTCTGAGGGGATAAGGAGGGCTGTTTTATCTCCCTGCCATCCCTGAGCTGTCTAGTGAGGTACGAGATGCTACAGCCCAGGAGCCTGGAGTGGCTGTGCTGTCTGCCCAGGCTGTGACCACAGCTATTCCGTATTTCTGACTGGGAAGGGGTTCCCACACAGTACAGCAACTCGCTGGCTGAGTGACATGCACACCCACGTGTGGGTGCCCATGTGTATTTTCAGCTCTGCTGCCAACAGTTCAGAGTGAGTTAGGAGACGGCCGGGAGAGATGGGTTTGGTCCAGGCTTGTGTGTGTACCACAAACCCAGGCTGCGGTTCAGTGCCAGGCTCTTCAGTCTTCTGCTTGCCCTTAAGTGGGGGCACAGCAGCTACTGGAGCAATTTGCAGTGTGAATAACTGCAGAGCAGAGTCTCCAAATTACCTTCTGCTTGCAGACCCTTGTATTACCCCAAATGAATCTGAGCAGATTTGCAGGGAAGGATGTTACAGTGCACAATCTGGGCACTGTGAAAGGATTTAATCCAAACATTTGAGAGCATCAGAAAGCCAGTTAGATCCTGACAGGAGGGACATTGGTGCAAAGCTCTTGCTGGGTTTCTGATGCTCAGAAATCTTCCTAGCAATCCCCATGTGATGAGTGCTTTGGTGAGGTACTTTATAAAAATACCAAAAGTACCAAAAGTTACACAATAAGCTGTTTGGGATCACAAGGGAGACCTTGCAAATCTAGCTATGAGGCATTTGCACGTAAAAAGAGAAATTGCAGCTTCTTTCAGTTGCAACCTAAACTTTGTGCTGAGTTAAATCTCCTCAGCCCTGGGCTGATCCCTACAGCCCCTCCCGGGTTTTCAATGCATCCAACAATGAAAGTGAAATCCAATCCCATCCAATTAGAGGAAAATGAATGGCTCATCTACAATAAATGGGCTCTGAATAACAATAAGCCAACAAGAGAGCAATGAACTGGAGACAGAGTACAATCTTCCTGAATGTTAATCGGCAACTAACTCCACAAGCTTCTTAGAGGTGGAAAGAATTGGAGGAAAATAGATTAGGGAAGCTTTAGAGCACATTGCCTTTTAACTGCTTAGGCCTCACATTTTAACCTAAATACAAGAATGTTTCTAATGCTGCCTTTTGCAGGGTGAAGGCGGGGTGTGTGGGGGTGTGTGATAGGGGTGTTTGTTCTCAAAGTTAAATGTTTTCAGTTTACTTATAATTTGACATAGTAGGTCCTACTGTATACCCTCTAGTATTATATCATGGTTTTATTTATTCCAGAGTCCCTTTTAAAATTACAAAGTAAAAGGGCAGAAGCCTTGGAAAATGTTTTCTGTAGATCTGAGGATTTGGGGAATGGGGCTGAATGAATCCAGAAGTCAGCCTGAGACTGAAGAGAAGCTGGAGGGGCAAAAGAGAAAGGATAAGGAAAACTGCAGTTCAGTGGCTGAAGTGCTGTCTGTACCCAGCAGGCTCCCCCGATGCTGCCCAGTCTCTGGTCCCATGTATACACCTTGTCACACTCTCAAGGCTAATAATACCTGAAATACCCACAGAGCAGCCCAGCTGCTGCTTTCTGCTGCCCTCAGCCCCACAGGTAATTTTTGTAAAGCCAGGGAAGATGCAGGATTCCTGACCCATCACCAAGACAAACCCCTGCAGCCATGCAGGCTCCATATTCAAGGCAACCCGTTCTCACCAAGCTGAGCTGGCTTGCCCATCCTCTCCATTCACCCTATTAATTTCCTAATTAGCTTTTTTTTTTTTCCCTCCAGGCAGAAAGGGAGGTTATTCAGCTGGGCCAGCACTGCCATCCCTTCCTGCCTACTTTCATCCACAGGAGCCCAACTGAAGGGCCATGGAATCCCACTGGCCAGTGTGGGCATCTGATCAGGCGCCATGAGGTGAGGGCAGGTTAACCTCACTGCAGCCTGGGCCATGGTGGCAGAGGGTGAAGCAGCATGTTGGTCCTCTGGGAAAAGAAGTGCTCCTGCACTGGTGATGTGCGCTCATGGTGCCATGGCAAAAGAAAGCACACAGTGAGGTCTGGCAGCTGACAGCACTCAATGCCATGGAAAGCCTGCACCTTCCTGGTTTGTGGTGAAAATGTTGTTTCTTACAATCCTAGTATCTATAATAACATATACAATATACATATATATATATACACACACACACACACACACACACACACAAGCTATCCCTGCTCACTCCTGAAGAAAGCTGTCAAGAAATTTCTTGCAGAAATCATGAAAGTAAAGGGCCTTCAAAAAGTGTAGTGATGTGAGGGGAAGGTGCCATCACTGGCTTTGAAAAAGCCCTGGAAATGTGATGCACAGTAGTGCATGCCGTGATGCCCAAGTTTGCACAGAGGCTGAGACAACATGTTCCCATCTGTGCCAAGGGAGGTCTAATGTCTGTGAGGGTGCTCTGCGCCCCTGCACTCCTCTGCTTCTTTGGTGTCTGCCTATGCACGCTCTTCACAATGGCTCCCTGAGGAGGGGGCCCTAATAGCACCTGGAAGAGCTGCAGGGACAGCACACGTGGCTTTTCTTTTCTCTCTTGGAGCCAAGCACTCAGCTTTCATGTTCAGCTTGTGCTGCCAGGGCTACTCTTTACCTGCAGGAGAGAGGGAGTTCCCTGGGCAAACCTGAAGCTCTGGCTGAGGGCAATGGGGTGCAATGCAGCGGAAGGGGGTAAGGTCAGCTCCCAGCTCCTGAAATCGGTGGTCCTGAGCAAACTGTCTTCTACAGCTTACCTACGTAGCTCCTCAGGTATGCAAATGCTGCAGTGTGGGGGCCTTTAGAGTGTTAACGGATCCCCATGAACATGAATCCTGAATGCATAAAACAAGCAGAAAAAAAAAAGGAGTCACTTTTTAAGTCAAATGATACAAAATGTCTTTATAATTTATTCTTTCAGCAGGGGTTATTGATGCAAATATGTTTCCTGTGTTAAATTCCTTATCACAGATGTCTTCCCAGAGGCAGCTCCAAATTTGATATCTCATGGTCAAAAAAGCTGGCAAACATGTCCACAGAAAACCAAAGTACGTTCTTTCTCTGTATGGCAAGATGGGAACGAAGAGAGGAGCCATATCCCTCTTTCCCTCTCCTCATCAGCTGTACAAGCAAAGGGTTGCTTATTGTATTTTTTCAGAGGAACAAGAATTTGATAGGCATATAGATAAGCTATTAAGTAATATACATGCGGAGCTCAAGGGGATTTGGAAGGGAGAATTATTCATTTGTTAAATTAAATAACAATTTGGTCTCGGCAGCATTAAAATAAATTTCCAAAGGCCATTGTTTGTTTGAACAAAGAGGGGAAAGGAGCTGTTAGAAGCAGTTTACACAGTTCAAATATGAGGGCTTGTGTGCGTTAATAAGACCAGCGTTGGTGCTCAGCATGTAGCACAGAAAACACATTTGCTGTAGCATGCTGGACACGCTCTGGCCAGCACTTGGGAACACAGCATCATACCCTGCCAAAATTTAGCATTGAGAGCAAGGGATGCCAAGGGGAATTTCAAATTTCACAGATATGTTTTTTCTAAAAACTGCCTTAGACTGTTGGACAAGGACAAGGCAGTGGCAGTAGCCAGTAAAAGCCCCAGGCTTTGAACATGTAGGGCAAAATAGTGTTCCTTTCCCTTCCAGTAGCTTGAAGCACCAGCATCCTTCCCTCATCTTCCCTCGTCCCCTCAGCAGTTACCACGGTGGGGTTGCTCGAGCCTCCCACCTTGTCTGGTTTCTTGGCTTTGGTTGTCTCTAAACCTACACCTGCGATTCTTTGGTTAGTCTGTGACTTTCAATGCAAGAGATTTGCTCTGCAAGTCTTGGGAAGAGTCAGAACTGCTTCGCTCCCCGGTACAGGTACAGTGTTACATTTAGCTCAGGCCCAAGTATCTTAAAAATATTGAAGATCTTAGCAGTGTAGCCTTGTTATGCAAGAACTGCAAGGTTTTATGCTCATTGCATGACAAAAAGGCTGTGGCACAAACCAGTTGAATTGTTGGTCCAAAGTTCTGTAAAACCAAATTCTGGGAACTCAATTTACCCAAAACAGCACCATCTGTTCTTCAGGGTTATGCTGGTGGAGACAGTGGTACTGCTCATGTAACAAGTTGCTACTCCTTGTGGGGGTCACAGTGAGGGCACTAGGTTGGGTAAGGGGAACAACTTTAATTGATGAAAAAACAATTTTCTGCGAGAGTTTCAGAGTGGGCATTTTCATTTAGAAGAACAATATCCCGTAAAAACTTACTCCCTTTTCATAGGTGCTCATCACATTTCATTTTTTGGCAGAAAGGGGAACCATCTCCACTTGCTCCTGTGACCATGATGCCTCCAAGGAATGGCAGTTCAAGGGCTGATGTCCCATTTTCTTTTTGTGCTGGACCATCATGCCCATGAGGACCTGTGCCAGAAGCCACTAGGAGGCTCCTGCCCCTGGTCCACATGGCAGGCAGCCGAGATGCCCAACAGATGGATGACCTTCTCCTGGCCTGGAGACCTTCCTCACTGGGGACTTCAACAACGGTGCTCACATGTCAGCCCTGAGGTAAGGTGGCTGTGGTTTGGAGACTTAGGGCTGCCCTCATCCCTCTCCCTCATCCTGGCTCCCAGTCTCCCTGTACCCTCTAAATTGCAGCCTGGCCTGCAGCAAGCTGGCTCTGGCACTGCAGGAAAAATACTTCAAGAACTTGCTTACGGCATAAAGCTAAGCCTTGCTGGGCTAGAGAGAGATATCACTGCTGAAATCTTTGCTCACAGCAAACATCTCAGTGCCTCAGATGAGGTCTGATCTCCCTGTCCCAGTGACCATGGTGGGCTCCCCCAGATCCGAAGCATTTTGGCCTGGGGATCTTGCATCTCCCCTCAGGTCACTTACCAAGCTGAGGATCCCCATGTTCGTGTGTGCCCCAGCCCTGGCTGCCCTCACTATGTCCACAGAAAATGCTTGAAAAGTCTCTTTTAGGTGCCCCATCAGCTGCATCTCTATTTGGAAACTACGAGCTGAAAACCTGTCCTTTTAACCTTGTCAAGTTTTGCTGCTTACTTTTACCTTCTTTACTAGGGATAGATTTGCCCTGTCATATTTTGTATTCCCAGCCTGCCAAAGAGGCCGATCGCCAGAGCAGAGAGCAAGGCCAGCGCTGCCCTGGTGCTCTCGCAGGGCTGCTCTTTCCGGAGCCGCCTGAACAAAGCACCATTTGAGGCTAGCTTGGGTGGCCCATGGCTCCCTACAGGGATCTCTTCCATTTCTGAGAAAAATCTGGCAAACTTTCACTTTTTCTGTCCTAACGTTTGTGACTCTTCCCACATAAGAAAGCGGTAAGTCAGAGACTGAACGAGTCAGGTCCCACAGGCTCCCAGTAAAGCACTGCAGACCAGACACCTTTCCCTCAAGAAGTTTTACGGATGTTGCATAATTTGTGGGTTGATAAGTAATGACTAACTCCTGCTATGTTCATCTACTTTTGCTCTCCTCTCTGTGCATCTACCATCTGGGAAATTGCATTGGGGGGGAAAGAGTGTTATAAATAAGGTAAAAATTATGCCCAGGTAGTTCTTGGAGGGGAAGGTTGCCCAGATGACTTTTCTAATTATTGACATGAACAGCTTTACTGACTCCAGGGCTATCAGTTGTTTGAAAGGGAGTGCTTACTGAGAAGTGGTTGTTTATTAAGTAATACTTTAAAAGAAAAGCACCTATTTTAGGAGAATACTTGGCTGGAAGGAGACTTGTTCTGGCAGTGCTGAACTGCATCGTACACATGGGGCCAAAAGTGGCCTCAGGTAATGCCACTCTACTACAAGACCAGTTGTACTTATCATGGCACCTATGCCCAGGAGAAGGTGGAATTTAACACAGCTTTCTCTCTTCAGTTACCCTGCTGAAGAATGGAGGCAGAGCCGTATTTTTTGTGACTCCTGTTCTTCAACCAACACCCTTGGAGGCTTTACAACAGGAGTCGAGGCTCAGGCCAGAGCTGCAGGTGGCACTTTGGGTTGAGGTGTCATTGCAGCATCCAGCTCCTATTCTAGCTTTGGGCATTCACCATCTCCAACATTTATCTTATAAACCCATGTTGTTTAAATTCAGATTTATTCCTGCTTTTCAAAGCCTCGATAAACCTTGCTGCAATCCACTTGCTTTTATTTGAGTGACTGACTATATCAACAGTGGCAGATACTTTGTTCCCCTGGATCTCACAGGAGAACTCAGCCCTCTGGCCCAGTATCTACATCCAGCATGTCCACCCCCCAAAAAAAAATTCAGGAGGAACTGCCATAATGCTGTAGCACTGCCACAGCACCGCCAGCAGCAGGAAACCCAAACTCAGACTCACCTTTTCTAACATGCAGCCCTCTGCCACATGAACTCAGAGTGCATCTTTATTACCTGTAGCACTGCAGGAAGGACTGGCTCAGGTCTTCAGGAGTACCTTCACTCTGCTCATCTTGCCCCCATAAGAGGTTTTAGAGTATCTTTGCACTGGGGCACCCAGGATTTAGTCTGTAAGCTCCTGCCACACTCTCCACTTTCTGAGGGGTTGCAGGCCTGCCACATCCTTAGAGGCTGCCAGAGTGTAGCACAGTTCATTTGAATTTGAATAAAGTACTGAACTTTATTTTGAGCCCTAAAATTCAAATCAGAGTGCGATAAACACACACGTGGTGGATGTGAATTTAAGAAAGAGCCACTAAGCAAGAGTTAGCAGAGCTGTCCATGTTTCCTATCTCTCTGGTTTTATCATCTGGAGAGCAAACACTGAAAAAAAAGCCTCTGCACTGAAACATCTCCCAAAACCTGGACCTCACTGAAAGATATTAATTGACATTTTTTTCTGTGAGAGGAAAAAAGTGACTCCTTAGGCAATATAGCCTTATTTTTCATAAAAATAAAATTTTGGTTAAGACAGAGGGGCTACCCTAACTGTCCTAGGTTAAAAAAAAGAAAAAAAAAAAAAGAATAAAAAAAGGAAAAACTGGGAAAAAAATTAACTAAAACACTGAGGTTTAACCTCAGCTCAGTTTTTGGCAATTTGGGTGGAGTGTTGTTGTTTTGCAAACACAGTCAAAACTGAAAGTTATCTCAAAGTTTGCAATAGGAAAATGGCTGCCACATTTAGTGGGTCTAGCAAAAAATTCTCAATAGTTTGTCAGAGAGAAAGAAAAACAGCCACCCTGTCCCTGGAGTTATACAGGGCTCCAAACTGGCAAGACTCACCAGGTAATCCTTTTTCAGCAGAGGCTTGCAGAGAAACTATCAAACCAATTCAAGAATAATAAAAACATTAATTATAGGCTTTCTCTCCCTACAGAACACATGGATTTTAATGCCTCTTGCAGGGATTTAGCATACATGAGAATGTGGTATATTTTTTACTGCTCCGTCTTGCTCTTTTACTCATTAAATACTGGAGTTTTCCAAACATGATGCTCCACTCTCAAAGACTAAATCCTTAGCTAGTAGAAAATGGGATAACGCAGCTAATTCCCTCTGCAGCTATACTGATTTGCACCAGCTGCAGATCAGCCCTGTTATATTACCTAGGTGCAGAGTGGAGCTGCTTTAATTCTTTATTATTTGATATCAGTTTCCAAAATAAAACTGTCTTACAAAGTGCATGTATACAAATGAGTCAAAACCCGTTACACTGAAACTATTGAACTGTAAGCAGGTTAGATCAGCTTTCTTGTGATAAGAGCTTCTGATATTGGTGTCTCTTTCTTGTGCAGGCTTAAAACTTTACTTACAAAATCTCCTTGTATTCCTTTGAACTCACTTGGGAGATTAAAGAAAAAAAAATACTCCAGTTAACACTCCCTCATTTCATTTTTAAAGGTCATGCTTAGAGCTGGCAGTTGTTATAGGAGCTGTCCCCTGTAAAGAAAAGTCTTAACTAGCCAGGCACAGACTTAACCTCACCATCGAAAAACTAACATTGTCACTAGGATATGGAGAAACCATGGTGAAGAACTAGCAACAGCTAGACCACGGCAGAATGAGCAGTCGGCATCTGCTCGGTGGGCCTTTATCGTGCAGTGTTGTATGTACGATTCAAAATGCACAGAACGATTGTTGAAATGATGTAGACAAATTGACTCAAATTAGTTTAGCATGGGCCATGCAAAGTTTAAGCTTGTTGAGCCCAGACACATAGCAACAGCCACTGCTGCACTTTGGAAGACGGTGCGTTCGAAGCGCTAGCAGAAAAGCAGTATTCCAGCCCAGAGTTTGCTTTTGTGCCTGCTTGCTTCTTTTCTTTTAATTTTGCCTGGCTTTAGAAAGTCTTGGCAGAAGTGATCCCTGCTGAAGACTACACTAGCACTGATAATTTTATAGAAGTACTTGTGAGCTTTAATGTCATTTTATACTTCCTTAATCTTTTGACTGTTACTTAATGACAAACAAATCCCCAAAGAACTACAGGGGGAAAAAGATTAAAAGGATTTTGAGATTGTGTTCTCTGCTTTCAGTCAAACTGTCCCAAATCCTGCCAACACAATTCTCCAGTGCCCTATGACACCCCTCCCCAGACCACCAGGAGTGAGTTTCTTATTGTATTTACAGTAATCTAATTACAACAGTTCTTCAATTCACAGCCAGCTTTGGTATACAGACTTTAGCAAGAACTCTCCTCTCAGTGCAGATTGCAAACTTTAATCTTTTAAACTAACACACTCACAGAACCCCCCCCAAAAAGTTCTGAAATGCCTGTGTAAGCTACTAAGATGTGTTCCCCCTCCCACGCCTGCCAACGCTTCACTCATCTTTTTGTTAAGTTTTCTTTTGTGCCAATTTACTGCCTAAAGGTAATGCGAGAGTTCCTAAGAGAGAACATTCTGCAAAGTTATAAATGAGGGTCAAAACAGGTTGCCTGCCAGGAAATTTCTTTTTAAAAAGGTATTTTTCTAAATGTATGTAGTTCCCCCTCTTTTTTTTTAATCTCTGTGTTTCTGTAGTTGAAAAAGCATTACACAGAGGAAACAAAGACTAAGCATTTTACTTAAAATTGAAATACAATCTCTGCTTAAAATTGTCATTGCTCAAAATCTTTTGATACAAATCTTAAAGCTGATTAACTTTATTTAGAAGAATCAGATGACAAAAGTAGATGGAGTTTGTACATAATAAAAATGTCAAGAAAATGAAGATAGAAAATACTGTTTTATATGAAGCAAAATATAAACCAAAAGTAGAATCCATAATGAATTAGCAAATCTGGATATTCTTAGTGTGCCATTGCAGCCATCTAGCTATATACACAAGTATTGCACTATTCAGTTTTATTTCTGTCACAAGTTTTCCACTTAAAGCTTTTACAATAATAATGGGTTTACCAATACACACCTTCTGGAAGTTTGAGGGAACTTTTCTCTTCTTCCAGTCTAGCAGTTGAGTCTCTGAGCTGTGCTCACATAAAGTCTAATCTTGAACTCACTAAAGTTAATAAAATCTTCACTCCCAAAGACATCAGGAACAATTTAGGTCTCCCCCATTACCGTGTCCTTAGAAGAAATACAGAAGGCAGAAATACATGTATGCTCCTATTTCATTTACGAGTATTTCAAATCCTCAGTTTGGCCTCTGTTATCCATTTGGTTGGTTTCTGTGAGGCTCATCAATCATTTTGCTTTCTAGTATGTACCAGCATTCTTTGTCATGTCAGAATTGTTTTAATACTTAATTCCTCCTGTCAAGATTCATTGCTATGCAAGCTGAAATGAGCTGGACAGTCAAACCTCAGCTATTTCCTACTGTTTTCTGTGAACCTTGAAAAACTGAGAATACAGTAGTGTCTTTTCTGGTCTCACATCCACTCTTGAAAAACTACTTCTAACACACCTTTGTGCTGTTTTCCTCTGAGCAAACCGGTTGTGGTAATACTCGATAAATGAAGCAATTATTCAGTTTGTAAAATCTTTAGGTTTCTAGATAATGTGTATGCTCTGCTCAATCCAAAGAACTCAGAATAATGAGATGGCTTTGAAAAGGTCGTATGAAAGAGTAAGAGACAGCAGCTGCTTGGAAGCCTCCCAACTTTCATCAAAGTGTTTTGAAAATGACAGATTGTATGTAGTAGTTTTATTTCTGTGAGATCTAATTTAAATGTTAATCTCTAGGATAACATATCTAATCCTCACAGTACGGTAATTTATCAGGATGGACAATGTACAGGAAATACTCCTACCTTTATAAAAACAAAGTTCTTTACCGATGTGGGAGACATTCTCGTGTGAGGGACTCGGGCTCCCCTAATAAAGGGAAACCACTGCATTGCTGCAAAAGGAGGTGTGGAGCAGGGAAGCCCGAAGTGTACCAATGCCATCTGCTGGCTTGACTAAAAGCAACCCTCCAGCAACCGCTGCTGCTGTCTTTGAAGGTGGATGTGGAGGGCCAGATCTCATTTCACGTATTGGCATGAGCCAGATACTCCGTCAATAAACTCATGTCAATAGAAGAAGAATCAAGCCAAGACTATATAAGCCAAACCTGCCTTAATGTATATGTCTGTGCTTGAGCTTTAGGTTTGTTTAATGCTTTATGTCATCAGGCTTTAGTTAGATGAGGAATAAAAGGCATCTGTGCTTGCAGTTTTGCTGAATATCATGTTTAGGTGTACTAAGCCTCATATAAGTTTATACCCATTAGACTATTGTGTTATTGTGCAATGCTGCACGGAAAGGGTTCTGCACAGCAATGCCAGCTTTAGCCCAGGTGATTTCACCTCTCTGGGTTTGTAACCAGCTTTCCTTTTCATGGCAACAATCTGGCTTGGTCCAGAAGGGATTCTGGAGATAATGAGCTGCCCAGGAGGGCCTGGGAGTGAAACACTGAGCAACCCCACTGGGCACAGAGGAACCCACATCTCTACAGGAGCTTGTAGCCTCTGTCAACTTTTCCTTAGGGTTCAAAGTGCAAACAACAGCAAAACCCATGTATTTTTAAATTAAACCGTAGACTACAGTCCGATCATTGGCAGGGGTTAAGCCATTATGAATTGTAGAAATATTTCATGAGTACTTTAGGGTCTATCTTCTCAGCACACTCCTACAGAAACTGGCAATTCAGCCTGCAGTATGATGCTAAAAGGCGATCTCTTCCTCAATACAGTCAAGGCCATGCCTTGTATAAGTGCTAGCAGAAACCTGTAACCCATCTACCCTTATCACGATGGCCCAAAGAATCAGGAAATTAAGTATGGGTCCTCACCATGGCTTGTCCTCTCCTGGGCTGAACTCAAAGCCCAGGTGGGGAGGAGGACAGTTCCTTGCTAGGCTCAACCCTAGGTTTCAGCAGAGCCAACTGAGTGTGGGTCCTGCTTTTTCTGAGCTGCTCACGTGTGGCAGAACAGCTGGCAAGCGATAGACCCAGCCTGTCCTCTCCCTTCTTCTTTGTGAGACTAAACCAGAGAAGCAGCTGCTGCTTAGGGACTTTCAAGTTCACACATCAAATTCTTTGAGGAAACGCCAGACCAGAGCCAAAGACAGTGCCCTTTATTGCAGCAGTGCAAGGCACAACCTTTCCAAATTTGACACAGCCCTCTAAATTCACAGGACTTAAAAAATAACAAATATCGAATGGGTTTAAATTGCCCTTACTTGCCTTCTGGCTCCTGAGCTGTTAAGATTTGCAGGCAACTCACTCTCTCACCACAGCATTGCTCCAGACACCGTAAGATGTCAGCATGGATGGAACACCACTGACCAGGGTGTGTGATTTTATCTGTATAGAGATGGGACTGACTTGTGTGCTTTTGCTTAGAAATATTAGGGTGTTTTTAGAGAGTATGTTTGCAGTTTATAATCAAAATTATCATGTTGTCATTTTATAATCAATGAGTAGTCAAAACATTCCCTTTCTACATGTTTGATTAATTCTATTGGGTCTATGTATTAACAAATGGCACCATCTCCCTCATACTCCCCATAATACACAGTGAATATGATGCACTACGTTTTTCCAAGGAAGAGACATTCTTGTGAGGCCTTACCCATTCCACGGTTCTACTCAGAAAAATGTCTTCTTTTCTTTAATTTTCTATTCTAGGTACTTCATGTTGTTCGGAAATGACCCACAGCCAAGCAAGCTGAGAAGGCTGTCATTATTTAGTGCCTGAACTCTAAAGCAGGTTCAGAGCCCACAGTGTAGCTAATGATTGGAAGTGGTTAATGATGGGTCAATGATGGGATATGACTAATGAAGGGGAAAGGATTGCAGAACTGCAAAGAAGTCACGGAGTGCACTGCACAGCAGATAAAAACTCTGGAAGTCCTCATAACCCCAAGTCTTACAGCCACCTTTTTGCCCTCCCACTCCCCTTCCTGGTAGCACAGCAAGAATTTCCAAATTACCCATGGCAGGACCTTGCAAAGCTGCAGCTCCCACCACGAGAGTTCAGGCTGACCGCACACACCACCTCTGACACCCAGCTTCTGCCTGCTCCATGGGATGTCAAAAATGTACTGGGATGTCCCCTAAGCGAGGACAGCAATCCCATCAATTCTTTCCAAAAAAGGAGTTCTGTGCCTTCTACAGACTGTTAACTGCATTGCAGGAGTGAGTCTGTGCCATAAAATGCAAGTAATGAATTATACCATCATCATCCTCATCATCACTGTTATTATTTTTATTCTTGTCTTGAAGAAAAAAAGGAATTAAAGGAAATACAGGGTTTGATTAGAAAAATGGGGAGAAAGAAGGAAACTATACTCCACATAGAGAAGAAGGGTACAAAAGCATTGTGCAGAATTTAGATCTCGTTGTGTACAGGTTTGTATTTGACAGTGTTCAGAGTGTTGGGTCCAGGGTTTATGAAACCACGTGGCTTCCTTTACTTTTGAATGTTCCTTTCATCCCCTCAATATGCCAACTCTAAGTATGGAGTGATCAGGCAGAGATCAGGCACAGGTCGTAACGTATTTCCTTCTTAGCAGTGTCAGTATTATCTTATTTGAAGTATTTGATTTCTAGTTCAAAATTGAAATGAAGGTACTTTTTCTGAGTATTCCCACACCTGTTTTACAACTCTTTGTTTCATACTTGTCTTCTCATTTGTAAGAATAAACACAATAACAGCAAAATGAGTCTCTGGCATGTCACTACTGCAATATGCACACCTTGAGGACCAGTGGTAATCTGTTGGCTCTCCTGATGAACAGCTAGCAATGATCAGACCATTTACTAGACAAGACATCGTAGAGTGTTTTATTGTTACGCTGCCACCTCTGGAAGGTACGAAGAGTACATGAAAGCATTTGATTATCTATAACCCAATAATTAAATAGCTCTAACAAAGTATGAAGATACTGGCCTGATTTTCCAAATGCTTAGATGTCTCATTAGTCTGCTGGGAAGAATAAGGAAGCAGAGCAGGGAGTTGAATGTCTAATTTAAACTGATGGAAGGTATGTACTCAGCTCTGCAGAGAGCTCTTGGGAGACAAAAGCAAGGAAAGAGGTGCTCAGTGCCCTTACAGGCCTGGGTTTTACCTTCACTTTGTTTGTAACCTCAAAAATATGGAAGGACTTCTTGCTGTGTAGATCTGTACATCTAATAATGTTAATGTTTTGTTTCATATCAAAAATGGAGGCATGGTAGAGATAGACTTGAGGAGTGACTTCATGCTTAGCACAGCTTGTTATTTTGAATGTCAGTCTCTTGGGGGAGGTTCCCATGCCAACAATTTTCTTCAGAGGTTAGACGCTATGAAAGTGGGTGAACACACACCCAACATGTAGCTCAGTGAACCTTCCACCTTCATAAAACAGAGCAAAAAGCTTACAAAATGCACTAGTAAGTAAAGCACACAGCTGAGAAACAGCAAGACGGACATTTTATTTAAAACTGGATAAAACAACAAACTGTCATAAAAGACGTGCTGCACTTCTATGCAGCAGGACACACCTAGGAGACTAAACAGCAATATTATCATCCATACCTATTTATTCAAGGCAGGGATCTGACCTTTCCAGGCTCATTTGTTTCAGCAAACTTTGGTCATGCTACTCATGACTGCTCATATTCACAAGACTTGCAGGATTGGAACATCAAATAATTGCTGATAATATAAAGAAAGCGTGATGGGAGGAACAATACTGTTTCTTATTATGGGATTATCTGTTTTTCTTTAAGATTCTGAGAAATCACTTCAATTATTTTGATCATTTTCCTGTCAAAGGTACATTTTTAAATTGGCCACTGCACTTACACAGACAGAAGGCTTTTCCATGATCTTTGCAACAAATCTTAATGAATACATTAAAGCGAGTACTGTAGTTCTACTGAATAATATTACTGTAATTATTTTGTTCCAGGTTTTTCAACACCCATCCAATCATCTTTCAGTCGTATGGAGGAAATGCCACCCTGCAGGTTGAACAACAGATCAGACTGCTTCACCGGTTGGGTGGCTTCACTCTTGTCACTTGACCCCAAAATGACACCGCGTCCTGACCTATAAAATGAGGATAATAAAATCTATTCACTTTTGTAAACACTAGTGCAACATATGGTTGAATAGCAGTATGTAAATTTAAAATCTTAATTAACTGAGGCAGAGCGCCAAGTAATCACAAAGCATACGCTACTTGAAACAAGCTCATTAATAGTTCTGCTGCTGGAACCAGTTTTTTAATGGCTCAGTAATGAGCTGACAGTACAATCTGCAAAACCACGGTTCTTGATAATTTTTTTAAGTATATAATTATATTGTGATAGCGGCTTGAACTTG
>VYZV01000548.1:18122-28388 GCA_013401275.1 Pandion haliaetus | reverse complement strand
ATTTTTTGTTTTTTTTTTAAAAGCGTTCTGTTAAGCTGTGGTTAAACGTTCAGTAGAGTTGGTATTGCCTCTTCAGTATACAAATGGACTGTGTTGCAAAAGCATTCCTTGTCTGGCAAGTGAACAGGTCTAAATGTCAGACAGGAGCCAACAAACAGGTGGTGGGTGCTAGAGAAAAAGTTCATGATTCCATTAGCAGGGGTGGCAAGGAAGTTCCGCAGCTGCTTTATCTCCCTGGCTGTTAAGCGCTGTCAGGTTTTGTCTTTATAGCTCTCCTGGAAAAAGAGAGAGTGTGGAGCTCGGGCATTGGGAAAGTATTAGAAGAAATGGGGAAGGCTCTGCTTTGGAAAGCTGAGCTAGCAGGAGGTAGAGGATGACAGGACTGATAACATGGAGCTTCCATGGCCTTTCTGAAGCTGTGCCCTGTGCCTTACTGGAACTTACTGGAATCTACCATTTAATTTCTAGAAACCAGTTTTGGAGAACTAGAAAAGGGGAATTTGGGTTCCTGCCGCCTTTGATTTGGTGTCCTGTGAATCCTCACTTCGTAGAAGACTTGATTTCCAACATCAGGTTGATCATCTGATCAACTTTTTGTAGTCTTTCCCCGAAAACTGTCTTTTTTCCTCTGAAACAGGCATGCTCACTTGCAAGCCAGTCTGGCTTTGTATATAAATCTGAATTTTGAAACTTGGCTTTTAAGTAGAAGGCGTGTTGAAATGTCAGCTGTGCTCTTGGTTTTTAGCTACACACTTTCTACATGCCCGGATTTGTTTTTTTACTTTAGCGCTGTTAGCATTGACTCGCTTCTTGCAGAAGCTCAGTCAACTGTCTCCCTTGCATTAACTAGCTGAAAAACACATTTCGTTATCAGCTATGCTCTAAGGGTTATGTCTGAGACAAGTAACAGCACTGAGCACTCTTACCTGTAACATGTTACAAGCCCTAGTCCAAGGCATAAGGCAGGGAAGCTAATAGTCAGGGGTTGCTTGTGCAGCTTGAAGCAGTACCCTGAAGAGCAGCCATGGGTAGGATTACCTTTCTGGCTTCATGCTTATTTCCTTGTTTAATTTGGAGAGTAGAGCACTGTTACTCTTTCCAAAATGTATTTCTTAAAGTATCATCCCTAAAAATAATTTTTTTTCATGTATCTGAGAGACATCAGGTTCATTTTGAAATCTGCTGCAGCCGCTGAAAGAGGGGAAGGAGAGCTGTGCACGTGGCAAGGATTGTTTTGTTTTCCATCAGCTCTGTAGCCAAGCTTTCTAACTGCATAGCTGGTGTGCAGAAGGAAGATAATTTTTTTGTGGTGGACTAAGACGAGGCGATTGGTTTGTTTGCAGTTCGGTCAGGTGAATAGTTCCAGCACTGTCTGCTGCTGCTGCAGCCTTCTGGAGCAGCATTATGCTGCCAACTGAAATTGGCCCCATCCTTGGGTAGTTTCATTGCTGCCTGCAAATATCTGAGTAGTGGCATTGAAACCAGCCAGTTTTTACTGGCTGCTGCTTGGGCCAGGTTTGCTGTGCTGAAACAGTAGGGCTTTTTGTCTGTAAAGTCAGAAAGACAAGAGCATCATCTGAAGCTCGGGAAGTTGCACACACGTCTGTAACGGTTAGAGCCCAATTCTCAATGGAAGGCTAAAATTTTACATAAATTGCAATCTGAGAACTGCAGACTCGTTAAGGAGAGGTTGTGTCTTAACCACGCTTCGTAGTAATCCTCATGACAGCATATGGAGCAAGTAGATTTATCTCCACTGCCCAAGAACACAGAAGGAATCTGTGTTTTGGTGAGATAAACCTCACAAAATTTTGGCATCTTAAGGCCATGCTGAGTGTGCTTCTCCCATACTTTGGGGCTTTGTATTTATGATTCCCACCATACACCCATGGCAGGTATGTGGCAGTAGCGCTGTTCCGTAAGATGTCATTAACCTTCTACTTTTCTCATAGGTGTATGCAGAATACTTTTGTGGAAACAACTAACTAGAAATCGTCACAAAGGAATATATTTGGTGAGAAAGTTTTATTTTTATCAGCTTTGATGTGAATGTATGTGTGGCTGTACCATTACCTCCAGAGCTTCTTAGGGCTTTCATTCAGGGTCCTATAACAGTGTTAATGTTATAAATAGCTCTTGAATTAATTCTCTTCTAAACCACTTCTTTCTTTACAACTGTAAAACTTTGAAGCTTCCTATATATTTCATATTCTGACAATACAGAAGTGTGTTTTCTTCTTTAAAACCAGCTGAAAGAGTGACTTCCATTTTAATTTTTTTTTTTTTAGTGTGAAGGTTGACATATACTTCAATGTGTTGTTAAAAACAATGAGAAGTTACCCCTTACCTCTTGAATGACTAGCACCCTCATAAGCCCACGGGGGGGGGGGAACCAGAAAGTAGTTTACATGTGTCCCTGTTTGAAATCTCTTTTAATATCTGGGTTTATTTCCTCTTCTTGACATAAGAAAACACAAAGCTTACGTATTCATCTGCACAGATGAAGAAGGAAACTGGAGAGTGCTGCTTATATATTAGATTTCTGCTTCATGTATGAGTTCTGCCAGGACTCACAGAGGTCCTACCTCATTCAATGTGATCGTACAATGCAGGTGCTAAATGAAGCTGGAGGCTTTTCCCTAGTGATGCAAGACACTGAATTTGGCATCACAGGATGAAAATGCCAAAGAAAGATCCATTTGCTTGCTTTCTTTTTCCCTTTTTTTTGGTCAGTCTTAGCATATTTTGAAGAAGATTCTGAAAAACATATCAGAAAATTTCCGAACTTCAGGCTTCTGATAAGTCTTTGCCTTGTTGCATGCGACTGCAATACCGGTAATAATTGTGACTAATGACTATAGGGGACTTTGAATCAGCAGCTTCCAGCTTGAGTTTTTAAAGTTCCTTAACCAATGCCATCTCTGAATGACCCAATTCTCTGCACAGAAGTCTTACCCTTGCACCTTCAGATTAGTGCCTTGGGTGTTAGCTGAGTTGTGATCTCTGTTGGGTCTCATGAATTTTGCTTTCTTCCTCTCTGTGGGGACACACCTTCAGCAGGGAGCGTGAAGAGGAACCTCCTGTAGGATACACTGCAGTCTGGTGACCAGGGGACTAGGAGCTTGGATCTTAATAGGCAAAGGAGGCATTGAATTGTAGGTGAGTGTTTTCATCTTGATGATATTATGTAAAAGACAGTGAGTGGTTTCTGCTTTTCTAACTCCAATTTTTGAAGAAAAAAAAATTATGTTCCTGCCGTCTTTGTCTGAAGACTGGATGAAGTCACCTGCCACCAAGCAGTTGTTCCAGCCCTTTGGCCTCCAGCCCTTTGACCTCCAGTCAAAAGAAATACCTTAATCTCTGGAGGGGAGCCAGGTTTACATGCTTCTGTGTGTAGTATTTCCTCTTTGCCAGATATGCTACAACCTGTTTAGCACACGGGATTTTGGATCTTTTCAGAGGCTCTTAAGTCTCCTGACATGTTAAATTGGATACAAAGATGCGTGATGCAGGCTGTAACCTAGATACCTGAAAATTTTCTGCTGAAGTGCTTTGTTGGATCTCGGTCTTGATTCTGTGATTCACTGGAGAGCTTCTACAGAAAAACAAAAGGACTTGAATTGTGCTTTGTGAGCTTTTGTGTGCCAGATTCTGTTTCGGGTCAAGCTGTGAACTTGCACTGGTGTAGTAGGAGAACAGTGAGTAAAACCTAGCACAAGCTGGTTAGGCACATCTCTTGCAGCATCCCTAGGCATCTTCCAGGCACCTGTAGAACTACACATCATACAGTAGTTCTCAACTTTCTGCTCTGCAGACCCCTGAAGGCTCCCTTCTGTGTAGAACAAATTCAGTCCTACCAACAGTGACATATTTCCTTAGCTGCTCTTCCCAGGCCTGTGTAGTACTCCATTGACTTCTGGGGTCTGGCAGCAGCAGGTGCCTGGGCTGTAGAAGATAGACCACTGTGGTCCATGTAGTTGTAAGAGAGTGAAGTATTGCTGTGGTTGCAGTTGTGTTAAGTCATTGCATGTGAGTGATATATTGTGTAATATTCCTGTCTACCTTTTTAAAAAAGTAGCTTGTGGTCAAGAATTATGTAACCTTGAGGTTCTAGGGAAGGTAGCAGGGGAGGGAATGCCTGATCTTACCACTTGTAAAATCACAGCACTACCTAAACCACTTTTTTTTTTTTTTTTTAAATACTTTATCACTAAACTAGAAACTCTGCTGTGAAACTCCCCTGCCAATACATTGCTTTGCTTATTTAGCTTTGCAGGAACTGCAAGCAAATCTGTCAGTGGCCTAAACTAGACAACCGAGAGTTCTGAAAGCAGCTTTTACCTGTGCTGTTTGCCAGTCTTACTGTGACACTTTCCATTGGACAGGTCTTATCTTAAATACTTGTATGATGCCTAACACAACAGATCCTCAGTACTTCATCGGGGCTGTATCTGCTGTCAGTGCTGCTGTGTCCAATACCTTCTTAATAGTAGAAAATACTAAAACTTGTGTGGAGCCTTGTGATGCTTTCTAGCATTCTGCCATGTTCAAAATTGGTAACTTATCATAGAATTATAGAATCATTTAGGTTGGAAAAGACCTTTAGGATCATTGAGTCCAACCATCAGCCATGCCCACTAAACCATGTCCTGAAGTGTCTTGTCTACATGCTTTTTGAATACCTCCAGGGATGGTGACTCCACCACTTCCCTGGGCAGCCTGTTCCAATGTCTGACAACCCTTTCAGTAAAGAAATCTTTCCGAATATCCAACCTAAACCTCCCCTGCCACAAATTGAGGCCATTTCCTCTCGTCCTATCACCAGCCACCTGACCGAAGAGACCAGCACCCACCTCACTGCAACCTCCTGTCAGGTAGTTGTAGAGAGCCATAAGGTCTCCCCTCAGCCTCCTTTTCTCCAGGCTAAACAACCCCAGTTCCTTCAGCCGCTCCTCATAAGACTTGTGCTGCAGGCACAACTTGCTCCAGCTGCCCTCTAAACTTGTTGATAATCCCTGGCAGTATTTTGTCTGATTAACTTTTCTGAGCCTCTTATGAGGAATTGTTGGCAGAAACTTTTTGGAAGCTCAAATAAGCAATTTCATCTGAGTTTCTTTTGGGAGTTACATGCCAGCTAGATACAAATATATTAGGGAGGTAGTTCTTTATAAAAATTGATTTATCTCTGGCTTAACTCATTTGTGTCTCCCTTGAGTCTGCTTTAAAACTGTTCTGGTCACTTTTTTATTCCTTTGAAGTAAGACTTGCTAGGTTGTGACTTTTATTTTACTCTTTTTTTTTTTTTTAGGACCTTTCCTAATGCAGCAAATAAACTCTTTCCAAATTCCTGATAATCATCTTAAAGAACAAAATGGCCACATGTTAAGTAGAAACATAGTTGCTTCGTATCTTTGTACAGATGTTTTGATCAAATTATGTCAGGCCTCTCAGTTTCTTAGAGCATCTGCCTTCTCTTTCTTACAGTGCTTGATATTTTTGTTTCAAGTTGGAAAAAAGCAACAACCTACATGTAATTTCACATAGTGGGGACAAATCCTTGTATTTCTTCCAGCTTGCATTAGATGAATGCAAAGAAGTCATGTAGTACCTGAATCCAGTCCTTTGGCAGAACCTGACTGCCCTTGGTTGCTCCCTGTGGTCAGTTGGGCTCTTTTGCCTTTTTTTTTTTTTTTTTTTTTTAAATTACTGACCTGTGATTAAATAAAATAACAAGGAATTCTATAATTGATAGCTTTTCAAATTGCCTCTTAGCCCTCATGTATTTCGTCGTCCATCTTGATGTGTTAGTACTCACTTTCCTATTTCTTAGCTTCTGTGTTTGCATTTCTGGCTTTTCAGAGGTACTTGCTAAGCATTGCCATCAAATCAGCTGTCCTGGTAGTAGGTTTTTTTGCTTGCTTTGTTCAGCTTCTTGTGTAAAAGTACTTATATTTTCTGAGTCATGAACTGATACCCTTAGTGCTGATTTTGAGGACTCGTTGAATATTCAATTCAGGCTTGCTTAGCATCCAAGGATCTATCATTTAGTGTGTGGGTGCCAGTTTTTGCTGTGATGTTTTGACTTCATAATTACACTACAAGGGTGTTAGCTGTTGTTCTCCAGGTGAGTCTTCCTACCCTCAAGTTCTGCTGCTGCCTTCTCATCCCTTCTCCAGATCCCAGCCACTGCTTCCTCACTCAGAGGGGGTACAGAGAGATCTGTGCATGGCAAGACAAGCTGGAATTATTTTTCTTTGGTGGTCGGTGACTCCTGGAAGAAATTAAGTGATTTAAAGGCTTGTCTATATATGCAGGGAGAAGGGAACTAAGAGGTCACTGGCAGGAAGATAGAAGGATGCTGAGTGATATAATGCAACTTGTTTTTCTTTTCCTTCTCCTTTTCCTGACCTCAGTGCCTGCTGAGGAGGGAAAGCAGGATTGGCAGGAGGGCTCAGGGAAGGAGGCAGGACTTAACACCGAGGCACATTTTGGTGGGGAAGGAAAGCAGGAGGGAAACCTGGACTAAATACTGCTTTCTTCCCCTCCAAAGGGAAAATGCAGCAAGCAGAGCTGCTTTCTCCTGTGCTTCCCCTCACTGTCAGTGACTGCTGCTCTAGAACTGCTCTAGGAAACAGCTTTTGGTGTAAAGAAATCTTTCTGAAACGTTTTCATTGGAAAGTTTGTGTAGAGTTAAAACAGTCTAGTTCTGCCGCTATGACCACACTGTGTATGCAGTATTCCTACAAGATAAATGGAGTGTTTTCATTACATTTCTTCCATCTTGTTTTCATGGCATTTATTCAAATTCTGCTGCAAGGACTTGTTTTTTTGAAGTGCTGCTTTCCAGGTACTAACAGATCTTACAGGCATGCTGCTGTTGTTTTTCTAGTGCCCGCCACCGCTGTGATCACTGGGCTTTGCTTTTTTTAGTACATAAACTATTGTATGAGTGGCTGTTTTGTTTTTCATACTGTTTTTCTTCCTGATTGCTTTTTAGCAGTATGAAATAGCAGTAGTTTGGCAGCAGCTGCTAGTGTATCTAGTAATGAAAAAGAACTTCTTTTTCTGTGGAACTTAACCTACATGCATTTTGGATTAATGGATTACATTTATGCATTGCCAGGAAAGATGTACAGCATATGTGAATTTCTTTTTTAGGCAATAATGAATCAAACGGACAAAAATCAACAGGAAGTCCCATCATACCTTCATGATGAACCACCAGAAGGTATGTATTAGTTTTCATAATATCAAGTATATTCACAGAATNTTATTTAAAAAAAAAAAAAAAAAAAAAAAAAGGATCTGCAAGCTGAACACCTTAACTTTCATTTGAGTAACAGTAAGCAAGCCAGCCCTGGGATGATATGGGCCTGGATTATTGTTCACTTCTGCATTATCCTGATAACAATAAGGCCACTGAATATAACTCAGTACAGACTGATAAATTATAGAGAAGATGGGCAGATACTGAAGGACATAATTTGCAGATTAGTTTCCAGAGATGTGAATTGGTCCAATAGGTATTTATTTCTGCTGTTCATTATGTGAGATGGAAAGAGCTCAGCTTCACTTTTGGAGTTCTTGCTGAGTTCATAGTGCTTGTGACTTTTAAACAAGCAGTGTTTAAAAATACATGGAACTTTTATCACAACTTTTGGAGACCCTTTTCCATCATACAGTTAACTGGTTCTAACTGTTGCCTTAATCTCATGGTTTCCTAAAAACAAACATACACTTGACTTCATTAATGCAGTGGCATCTTGGTCTCCTGAATCAAATAGATCTTAAATTGGTTATTGGATCTGCAGAGGAAATGCAGTTGCAAATGAGCAGGGTTCTCTCCTGGGCTGTGGAACGGCAGGACTGTGAAGAGTCCTGTTTGCATAATGTGACTGGAAGCATACTAGATCAAAAGCCATTCTTGGCACACAGGTTATCTGTTTTGTCTTCTCTTGCTTTAAGACCAAGTGTGTTGGATGTAGAGGTCGGTGAGTGCCGATTCCTCTCGGTTCATTGCTTTTCAATTTATGATGGCCCTTTCAAGCTCTGTTGTTTGGGGTTTTTTTTCCTCAGTTTTTGTGTGTTGTATAACTGAACAATTTACTTCACTTGAACAATAGTATTATCCACTAACTGTAGCAGAAGGGGTTGAAGTAGAATAACTCACTCTATTTTTAACAACTATTAGGCAGGAAACACAAGTACAAGAAGAAGAGAGGAAAGGGAGATAGATTTTTGTGGCACAGTGGTTCCTAAGCTCTACTACACTTGAACTTG
This sequence comes from Pandion haliaetus, assembly GCA_013401275.1. Taxonomy (NCBI): domain Eukaryota; kingdom Metazoa; phylum Chordata; class Aves; order Accipitriformes; family Pandionidae; genus Pandion; species Pandion haliaetus. The sequence goes on along the minus strand of VYZV01000548.1, from coordinate 20,108 downwards.
TTACAGTGTCCTGGTGTGAGGACAAAAATCTTTCTTTTTAAGCTCTTACGGGGTTGTCAAGATCCCAGAAGCATTTCTGAAAGCAAGTGCCAGGTTGGAAACTATGCCCTAATGTGTGTTATCTTCAAGTCTAATTTTTAAGGTGCCTTTCCCCCTCACCCCCCTTTAAAGATTGAATTGTGGCTTATTCATGTTCAGCCTCACACATAGAAAGTGTACAGTGGTCTGACTGATAAACTACAACTGATTCTTTCTTGAGGAAGGCAGTGAAACAAGTGGGCATTTTTTATCTTCCTAAAATACTCAGTAGGTTGTCCAGATTCAAAGCGTAACAGCAGAGTCTGATCATCACTAGGTATTGCAAGGTTTTATTTAAGATTTGTGAGCATTTAAGACTGATTTTCTTCTGCACAGTAGTATAAATGTATGTTTCAGTATGACAATAACCAGTTTGAATATGAAATCTAAATAGATGGAGAAAGTTGGTGTAGTTAGAGGGAGCAGAATGAAACACGGCTTGTCTTAATGGAAAATCCATCCTCAAAGAGGCTTTTTCCTTTTGATTCTGTTTCTCATGCACTTTTCAAGCCTCATGACTTTAAAATGTTGGAATACCCTTGAAGAACATCCCTGGTTTAAGTGTCATATAAGGCCTTCATATGCAATATGCTTACACCATCATAGAAGGCTGGCCAAACGTGGATGGAAGGCTACCAGTTCAATGTTGGCAAGAAGATCTGAACAGACTCTCTGAACAGGCTGCCAAAAGAAATCCTTAGAGGAAAGGCTCAATTCCAAAACCAATTTGCAGTTTTTCGTAAAGATATAAATAGTTCCAGTTTGTCAAAATCATACTCGACAAGCTTGGTGCCCAAAGGCTTTAAAGAAATATATACGTAGAAGAAGCTTTTGTGCTCATGCTTTCTATAAGTAGTGCTATTCTAATGGTTTGTTTTCTGCTTTGCAAGTGGTGCCAACCTTTGCAGCCTACATTCATTCAAACTCTTGTTGACTGTTGGACTCTTTTCAGCAGGAAGCTGGCTGCAAGGTAGCATGGTAGAGCCAACCCCTGAATAGGGAACTTGTGGAATTTTCTCCCAGATTTAGGAATGATCTGTTTCACCTTCTTTCTCATACTGGTTAGAAACAAGGAGACCAGGAATGATCAAGCGGCAATAAAAACTCTTTGCAGCTGCAGGCGTTTAGTAGATCTTGTGGACAATGCAAACAGGAATGAAATGGGAATGTGTCAACCATCACCAGAAGTTATTAATACACCAAGTCGCAGTCAGTATTTATACTTGTGAAATAGAGTAGATGTTGCTGAAGGGTTGGCTACCTGGAGTAATGGGAGGAAAAGCATGTCAAGATTACTTTTGTTTGTTTCTCTCTTGTTGTTTTTTTTAAGTTAGCTATGATGGGTCCTTTCTTGCTAATGTCAGATCCAATTCACTGAAACGGGCTTTTAAAATTCAGTGTGATAAAACTTTACTCCCTTTCACCCTGATGATAGTGATCCAGTTAGGTGGAAGTGAAGCACTTCCTAACCAATTTTTTTTACAAGGTGTGTGAGTCTGGTTACAAGAATTGTCTAATGAATAATACCTAGACAGTGGATTTTATACCAGGCTCTATATACTCCTATCTGAGTGTGATTCTTTAGGCTTTCTTTATGTAAATAGAAATTCTGATCTGTGTGCTTGTGTTGGCAATGCGTTTTTGTGGGAGATGTCCAGGTTGAAAGCTGCTGGCCTAGAATGAACCAGCAAGGGTATTATTTGGCTTTAAGTAAAAGGCTGTCATTTGTGTTTCTACTTTCCATGACACTTTCTGTTGTCTACATCAGTTTCTTAAATAAGAGAGAGGAGTGTAAGATGGAAGTGGTTTTAGCTCCCTTGAGGTGCACTGTTCCTCTGTATGCTTTTTTTTTTTTTTTTTTTTTATTTTTTTGTAAACTTGTAAAAAAATTCTTTCTTTAAGACGCTT
>VYZV01000548.1:5024-18115 GCA_013401275.1 Pandion haliaetus | reverse complement strand
TTAGACGGCATCTTTTGTTTGAATTATTCCAGGCATGCACATAGGAACTCCGAACTTCATGCTTTTTTTAACGAATTCTGAGTCCTGGGTCAGTCCTGGCATTGTCACAAACCCCGTGGAGGTGCATGGGAAGTTGTTCACCCTCCTTTTCATCTTCTAGATGAGTGCTGGGAGGTGACTCTTGGAAACTCTGAATGCGAGTTGTCAGCAGTAAAGGGCACTGGAGAGAGAGACCTGTTTTGCTGGTTCTCCCAAGGCATGTCTTCAGTGCAGAGCAAATGCATTGACAGAGGCTAGATAGAGGTCTCTGGTGGATCTAGATCTGATTTTTCTTTTCCCCTGGCTCTTTAGACTCGTTGTCCTCTTCCAAGCATGTTCTTTCTGCTGCTGAGTCCCTCACCTCTTTATTTCGTATTTGTTTCTTCCCTAGCTCTGCCCACTGTGGTTCCACTTGCTCTTTTCTTGGTTCCCCCTGTTCTTTTTCCCTAAGAAAGGGAGATGTATCTGTTAAATCCCATACATTATCTACAGGTAGCTAGAAAATACAAAAACTCTGGGACTCTTACCCTACTTGTGTTAACGGGCTGTCTCTTGCCACGGTTCTCCCTGAAACTTTTTTTTAAGAAGTGTTGGGGGTTGGTGAGGAATTGACAAGACAGGAGCTGAAAAATGCTTACCTGTATGTACAACATTGTTGTGAAGACCAGAGATTTCTCAAGGTTCACATTGAAAATGCCTTGTAGACAAATGTGTCAGGGCTACTGGTTTATAGGCGCAGTAGGTGATATTTTCTTGTGTGCTTAAATACATCATTAACGTACTGTTTCATCTTCCTGTTTCTTTTGTGAAGATTAGATGATGCTTATGCAGTAGCAGGGCATGGAGTTGCAGTCTCAACTCCCTTTAGAGGCAAGGTGCATGTATCTCTTTAGGATTTTGAAGCCTACATTTAGAAATACAAAGTAATTACTAAACTATTGGAAGGCCAAGTGGCTAATTCTGGGAGTCTTTCCATTACTCTAATAGTTTCTGTTATGTTGAGGCTATGTAATTGTGTCATAAATATGGAATAGGAATTGACTTCTACAGCATATAGGAAGAAACTGTGCAAAATGGAGGTTCAACGTAACATTAAAAAGAAAAAAACATATTAACGTCATCAATAACATGCAGAAACCCTATGGTTTGAGATTTGGGTTTGTGCATCTATTGCGACTTCTGTTGGGAGCCTGTAACTCTTGCTATTGTTAATGCCTGTGGGCACCACTTTTGGTATTTAATGAACTTATTTGGCCATTAGACTTCCCTCTTCCCTGCCCCGCTTCCCTATCCAAATTACAGAAAAAGCCTTTTTGGAAGAAAATTAAGTTTGGGTACACGATGAAGAAAGGAAGTGCTACAGTGAAGAGTTGGCACCAGTTTTGTCACGCTTCTCACGCTTTGACTCTGCTTGCTCTCATTTGTGATGTTCTTTCCCTCTTCCCTGACACCTTGCATACCACCCTTGTAAATGCATCTTCAAAACAGTAATTACTAAGGAAAGAAGCAACTTTATCTCAAGGTGAGGTCTTTTCAAAGAACACCTCTCTTTTGGTTTTCTTGGTTTTTTTTTTTAAATAAACCTTTGGCTCTGCTTCTCCAGGAAACTTTTTCCAGTCCTTCCTTAGAGATTTGAGCAGCACATAGTGCTGCTGCTTTTGGGGGTCCCCCCCTCTGTGGGTTAACTCTTAATATAGGATGGGGGAAATAGGAGGGTGTGTTGTACCCTCCCATTAATGAAGTCCAGAAATGAGGCTAACTTCGCCATGAGACTTCCCAGAGTCTGAGAAAGTAGTGGTGCTTACAGAGGACAGAGTTTATCACATAAGACTGTCTGGGAACTACATGCCTGATACCTGTAGGCTCAGTATTGACTTACGTTTTAGAAAACAGCATTGAGGTGTGTCTCGCTGCAGCAAAGTGTCTTTTCTTACTTGGAACTATGGTGGTGTATGAGCATCCAAGAAAAGTAGCCAGCAAGGTAAGTATATACTGTGTGCGGTGGCTGTTAGGCTAGCAAAGGAAATACTTATGAACAACTTTTTCTTTGGAAAATGCTTTAATCATAGCACTGTGATTGATTTGCTTGTTGTTTCCTCCCTTAGGTTCATTAAAAGACCACCCACAGCAGCAGCCTGGCATGCTTTCTCGTGTGACTGGTGGCCTCTTCAGTGTCACAAAGGGAGCTGTTGGTGCCACGATTGGGGGTGTTGCTTGGATTGGAGGGAAGAGCTTGGAAATTACCAAAACAGCGGTCACATCTGTGCCTTCAATGGGAGTGGGGCTAGTCAAAGGAGGTGTTTCTGCTGTAGCTGGAGGTGTTACAGCTGTAGGATCTGCTGTTGCGAGTAAAGTGCCTTTAACAGGAAAGAAAAAGGATAAGTCTGATTAAAACCGAAACTGAGACATACTCGATTCTTCAGAATATTACATCAGTGGCATTAAAATCTGCTAAGATTTGGACCATGAGAAGCCATGTGTCTTAAGACACTTTATCTTCTAAAGAGTTGTGCAAGTAACTCAGTTTCATCTGGAAAGTACAGAAGCAGCTTGGCTAGCACAGCGTATGAAGATTTATTAGAGCCTAGATTGAAGCTTTGTATCTGGTGAAATGTTACACTTGATAACTATAGAAGTAAGTGTATCCGAAGGGATAATACGTATTTGAATATTCATTTACTGTAAGTCTTCTGGAGTTTTGGACTAAAATGTGAACATAGAAACTTGGTAGTCTCTGCTGTACCATCAATATGACGAGATGCCATTTACTGTTCTCAGTGGTTTCCACATCCTCCTGCTAAGGCTCCTTCAGCTGTGTAACGGCATTGTTGGACATACCCCAGTAGTTTCGGTTATGAAACCGTATTTGCAGGCAGCCTGTAAACTATCAGTGGCTGCATTCTACCAGTGCGGGCTGGAGCAAATAGAACTGGAGGTGTGCAGAAATTGGAAATGAGAGTGGGAGATAGAAGTGAGAAAGTTTGACAACGTGGTACAAGGGATCATAAAGAGTAAACTAACTTAATGCCTTATTAGAAAAAAATACCTTTTTACTAGGTGAAGCTGTGTAAAGAACTGTCCTGTCATTTCAGTGCAGTGCACAGAATGAGCTTTAGACTCTCTTTACAAATCCTGGTATCTGAAACCTTGTCAGTTTTTACTGAAAACAAGATTGCTCCATCTCAGGTGTATTTAATGATACGCATCTATCTCCTGCAAGTGAAAACTTGCTTCTAATAAACTTCTTATAGATGCTAGAAAAAATGATAGCTTAATGGAAACTGGGCTGATGTTTTGGTCATCTAGCACAACTGTCTGACTTGAAAGAAACTCCTTTGTGTAGCTGGAAACCACTGAAGAACTAGCAAAGCTGTTGTCTCAACTCCATGATGCACCAGGTTAGCTTCTTGCTCCATTTAGGCAAGGAATTTCTCACTACATCTTTCTCTCAGTTTGCATTTTGATTGAGTAAAATGCAATACTGTTATATAAAACAAACCAAAAAAGGTAGGTGAGGCCTTATTTAAAAAAAAAACAAAAAAAAAAAAAAAAAACAAAAAAAAACCACAAAAAAAAAAAAAAAAAAGGGGGTGAGACCTTTTAAAAAAAAAAAAAAAAAAAAAAAACAAAACAACAAAAAAGCCCCAAGAGAAGCATCATCCAAGTAAATTGTATACTGACAGATTCCAAACGTTGACACACCTCAAATGGGAACATCTGTAGGTCCTCTACAGTATGTGAGGCAAAATGCACTTGTAATGATACAGCTTGAGGTTGCCTTAAAATAGAAGCTGTTGGTGATCTTTTTTTTTTTTTGTGGGTGTACTGACTTTGCAAATAAGTAACCTCTTTGGAAGCCCATAGAAGGCTGTGAATGTTGTGTATGCAGTATTTTCTAAAAGCTTGTGTTCCTGCGGAGAACTTCTAAGCATGTAAGCTTACTTTTTCAGTGGCTATGGTTGTACAAGAAGGATACATAGGGAGACTTTATAGAAATTTTAAAAAATCGAAACATATCACTTGTCTAAAACTTAGTCCTATATTCATGGGTCTTGAAAGTACACTATGTGTAAATTATGGTACAGTAGTCATCTAGTCCCTCTGAGCCTTTGGTACTTCAACTGCACTCTGCAACAACTTTATCTGGTATCAGTAATTGTATACGTTGGTAGTATGATATTCGTAAGCATGGGGATTTGGGGTGGTGGGGAGAGCGAAAACCCAACAAACGGCATTATCTGCTCCTTTCGTTAGATGCACCAGCTGCTTAGCTCCCATCTGCTGCAAGGGTGTAATGAGGTAAGTTTATGCAACAAATGGAAGACTTTTAACTTTTTATAGCTGAGAGCTAATTGCATAGAATATAGTGTAGTTTAAGGATACCAGTTCGCTCTAGAAATGAGCTAGCTTGGATATCAGAGGCAATCTAGCTGCAGCAAGTAATTTAGTATGGGCTGCTGCCCTGCAGTTTCCAATGCAGACGTATCACCAGAGGGCTACCACTGAACCCTTAAGAGTCACCTGTTCGGAGCATAGTGGTATTTGTGACACTAAACCAAACCCTTCATGATAGTTTTCTGAAAGCATAAATGTTGAACTGGTCATACCCCTTTTTTTATTACATTCTTCAATTTTTATACTATGAAACTTGCTGCAAAACAAGTGTGGTCTGAGATAGCAATGTTAGATCTGTAAAGAGCTGCCACCACTTCATTATGTTTTGTTCTTAACATAACCTGTAGTTATTACTTCTGAATCTTGTAACTGAAACACTTTAACATGGCATATGGTTTTAGTTTTCGAAAAGAGCTTTGTCCTATATCCTGCATATTTTCCATTCACTTGTGAAACTTGCTTTGTCTTAAAAACTTGTTCTGATTCTGTCCTGACACTTGTGAAACATTAAATTGTTCCCGTTTCAGACATTTGAAAGCTTTCTTAATTTGCGGAGAAAGGCATACTTAGGTGTAAATCTTCCCACAGTATCATGCCCCAGTGTCTTTTTATCTGTACCAACCAGCTCTTGAAAACTCTTAACTTCATTGTGTAGGCTGTGCCTAGACACAACACAAAATCCCTCATACACTTTTTTCTGCTCCCCCCCCGCCCCGGAACTGAGGCTTGGGGATACCCACTTTTAAGATCTTAGTGAGCTGAAAGGAATATGGACCTGAAATTTTCAGGGGAAGTGGGGTTGTTCTTGTGGTTGTTTTTTTTGTAGTGGTTTTATTTTACTCTCCATTTCCCAGCCCCCATTTCAAAAGGGGCAATGTTTATGAAGACTACTTGTATGCCTGACTGCTCGCTGTGTAATGAAAGGCGGGTCTGCAGGCTTTTATGTGCTAGACTTTAACAGTTTAAACTGGTTTACATTCACTGCGAGTAACAGCAAGAGAAGAGGAAGCAGATTTCAGCAATACATTTTGGTAATTGGGAGCTTCCCTGAGGTTTCATTATAAACGAATCTTGTGAAGAAGAAACAGGTCCCAGGCATAGAGTTAGAATGAAGGATTGAATGAATTTCTGTCTGCTGATAGAGAAAAGGAGTCTTTTTTGGTTTTGTTTTGAAGGGGGAGGAGGAGAAATTGAAACATTCAGGATGGAAAATGAGTTTGCGATAACTCAGGCTGTGACTCGAGGAAATATGTCACTTTCCCATTTTGTCCATTGCCACTGGAAATACTGTAAGTGATGGAAATAAGCTGTTTCAGGAACTTTAAAAACAGATACCTGTAGGAATGCTGAAACTAAATTTTCAGGGAAAATGCTGTTCTACATCTTGTTTTCCTTTTCATCCTAAACCGCCCATCAGTTCTGTGGTTCAGCATTACAGGCTGTATTATGAATAGCCTCAGAGAGCTGAAGTGTCCCCTTGTGTCTGAGGGGAACGATGCTTTGAAATCAAGTAATCCTGTGGTCTGCTTAATAGCTGAGCACTGAAGGAGAGTCAGAAAGTGATAAAGACAAGCTCCTGTAAATTTTTAATATGGCTATCTTCCCAGTTTCCTCCTAAAAAATGATAATGTGTTTTGAAGAGTCAGCAAAGACATGGCTTAGTAACACAGCCTGACTTTTATCATGCTGGTGATACGTGCCCCTTCTTGAATTCTCGCCACTGTCACACGTGCTCCCAGAAGAGCAGTGTTTACCCCCACAAGCTGCTGTCACGTCTGCACTCGCCTGCATGGTGGCGAGTTTAAGACCTTCAGCTGTTGAGATCCTGGCACTGCTCTAACCAGATGTTTCTAGCCTTTTCCAAGCTCTCAGCAGATAATGTCACAGGCTATATAAAATATAACCTTGCAGCCCACCATCTAAGCAAGTAATTCAATACCAGCTTTCCTCAGCAATTTAAAACTTTTCTTTAAGAAAAGGAACCCTGCACTTGCTGCCAAAATGTCTGTTAAAAATGACCTTGAAGAATGGCCTGGAGCAAGGGTGGTGTGTAACTGATTTTTCTCCTGCTGTCAAGAGGGAATGTGTATGGAATAGTTGCTTAGCAAAGTCTTTCTGAGAAATAAAATTACTGATGATCCTAATTCTGTTGAGATGATTGTCAATGATGCTACTATTTTATGTTATCATTCACAGCCCATAAATGAAAATAAAGAAAATCCCCTGAGAACTTAAACCACTGTCAGACAGTTACTATTTTGAAAGCCAGCACTTGTCAACAATTACTGTATAGTGTTATCTGAGAAGCAGTGTCACCCACATATTTAGAAACTGGCAGCTGTTTGCAAATCTGGTAGTCATTTTTAATCACCCGTGGTTTATAGACTAGAGTTTTGTTATACCTACTATAAAAGCATGGCTTTTTCCTTTCTCCTACAATCCTTTGAGACTCACTTGAGTCTCTCCCTAACCTCTTCTCTCCCTAAGCCATGCTAGAAAACAAATTAAGAACTAGACAATCGCAATAAATGTATTTCCTCCTGTCTGAAACCTTTTGCAAAAGGAGTAAATTTTGAAGTCTCAGAAATGTAAAGGAGGTTGTCTCCTAGTTTCTTTGCATTATGGTTTGTACACAAACATACTAGGGCCTCACTGTAGCAGTCACTAAATAAAAAATATGTCCTGCCCCTGTTCTCAGACTGTGCTCTACCTAGGCTTTCCTATCCAAGAAGTCAAAGTCTGCTGCAGGTCAGGATCCAGAAGCTGCAGCTACTTACTGCAGCAATAAGGAATGGAACGCCAAAAAAGCTGCTGAAAGTCAGTGAACCAGTGGGTTGATGAACACTGCTAGAACAATAACCCTGCTTTTCTCAGATAAAGATTGTGCTAATCGCTACCCCAGCTGGACTGTGCAGTGACAGAGCTGAAAATCCAAAGCAGTTAATGCCCTGTTAGATAAGGAAATGTAATGGAACCAAAAAAACATGTGAGGTACTCCCTGGGGAAAAAAGGCAAACGTTATCATAACCAGGTTCTATGATATTATTTGAAAGTATTAGAAAGCTACAACTGTATAATGAATTTGTGCCTAAGACCCACTCTGGGACAAAGTACAGTATAAGACTACAATCTGGTAAAAATTACTTTTCTTTTGGCTCTTTTCAACCACCTGGCATCTCTTTTCTCTTTGATAATTTTCTTTTGCATAATTTCAAGTACAGCCTTCAAATTAATCTTCCATGGGTACAGGAGCAACAGGATTAAAAATTGGTCTCTCCTTCTTTGATTGTATCTTACCATAATTGACTTCAAAGTCTTTCTTAGTACCATTCAAGCTTTCTAGAGTTCCACTCTTTATATCATATCCCAAAGCAGAGAGTTTTTTAATTCGGTACTGAACAATTTGCGTTGTCAACTCCAGCACCATTGGTGTCTCTCTAATCTGTGCTACAGAAATTCCTTCCTTCAGTAGTCCTTCAAGTCTTTCTTCTAAAACTGGAACAGAATAGTAGAGAAGAGCTGGACATTTCAGCACTAGCTGTTTTAATTCTTTATCACTGCACTTAAAGACATTTTTTGAATAAAGCATACTCTTCTGCATAGTAGTAGGAGTAAGCTGAAAAAGAAAACCTTTAAGTTTGGACAGTAGCCGTAGAACTTCATGGTCACTGAAATCATTCTTCTGGAGAAATTCCAAGGTCTCCTGGATTGTGGTGGAGGTATTTAATAAAATAAATGGATTTTGGCTCAATAGCTTCAGTATCCAGATCTTCATATTTGCATCAGAACCTCCTAACCTTAAATAATTCATTTGTAATGTCTCTACTACATTTTTGTTTTTCTCAACAGGATTATAGAAAATACTGGGTGTGCTTGTCAAGAACCTGGTGATTATATTATTCTTAAGTCCCAACTCTTGAAAAAACAGTATATTTGCCTTCTGATTCTCATGATACTGAGTAGTAAAAAAAGACTCTGGAAATTGCTCTATTAATTTAATCAACTGATTTTCATTCTGGCATACTAATTGCCATAGAGCTCTTTGAGCGTTTATCTCTCCAGGGGTATGGAGAATTGCCTCTGGGCAGCGTTCTAAAATGTTGGCTACAGTGGTCTCATCTGCTCCCATTTCTTGTAAGATACCAGCAATTTCTTTAACATAGGCCACATCCTGGAAGAGGATCCATTCCTTTAGTCTGCGTATTTTCTTAATGTCAACTGAGAGTCTGTAGAGATTCTCAATGGTTTTTTTATTTTCTTCTCTTGATTTTGTATCCGTTGTGTAAGTGGAATGTATTAGGAAGCTGCTCTTCGTTACTGCAGTCCATACTGAGGGAAAATTCAATCCTGGGTTGCGATACTGAGATCTTGCTAACAGAAGAGTAAATGTATTTTTTGCACTGTGAGCGACTCCCCTCAACATCATGGAACGCAGCCCTGTGCAGAGAGAACAGCAACTACAAGAAAACACATTTAAGGCACAAATTACACCTTGCAGTGGTCTCAGAGATGTTGGTATTTAGACTGAGCTGGCGTAAGAAACCACTCTTAACAGGGTTTTGTTGTTACTAACACAAAATTCAGCTTTCATGCAGAAGGGGGAGGGGAGGAAAGATTTTTGAAAGGTTAATGTTCTGAGGGCTGCCTCACTGAACAGTAACGCGCGGATGCAACAGACCTGATGTGGGGGTAGCACTCTGTCCATATGCTTGCAGTCATACAAAACCCAAACTGCAGCTCTTTCCTGCAGCTAACATTGTTACTACATTACAGCTCACTCGCACTACATTAGAAAAACGTTTCATGCAATTTAGTTCTACTAAATGAACTTTTAAAAAAGCATCTTAAATATCTTTCTTAACTCTTTCGAATGTATTTGCTTAACTTCTCAAGCATTGTTTGGAGCGTGACTTGTTCCTTCGTGTGTCGGAAACCCCCCTCTGGTGCTCCTTCAGCAGCAGTTCACAGCCTAACTGCATTGTGATATCATTCTTGTTATAATTAAGGATAAAAATCATCAAAACCTTTACGGATGTGTTTTTCACGAGCTGAGTCTGTTAATTGGGTTCTGAATAAGCACACTGGGATTTTGAGGGAGGAAGCAAGTACACTGTAAGGGCTTCAGGCCTTCACTTGCCTCTTCCAGCACCTGCTTTGCTACAGCTGCCCTTTGCACCGATGCCTTATTTCTGTTTCCAGGTCACTTCTGTCATTGCCAGCCACCCCCAGTAGGCAGAGGGTCCTCACGCACCCTGTGGAATAGGGGTACACACAGCAACCACAGGGTAGTTGTGCGTGACCCCATACCCCACCTTTGCTCAAACTGACTGCCAGGTATCGCCAATAGCACACGTGCTGCCGCCTGCTCTGCAATGGCCAAAGGAGCCGCAGCAGTCGGACAAAGATATCATCAAGTGTATCTTTAACTTCCTAGGTGGTGTTTTCATAACAGCCTTTTGGAAGCACAGAGTGTGGATGGGAGAATTGCTGGTCTGTGAAATACTTGCACAAATTGCTGCTGCTGGCAACGTGCTTAGAACTCCTCAAAGTGAAAATTAAAAAAAAATAATAAATACAATTTGGGCATTTGACAATTCTATTTATAGAGTTCTTTCACCTCTCCCAAAGTACAGCACGCTTTAAAAAGTACCTACGTGTGAGCATTAAGTTAAATTATTTTGAGGGTTGGTTTTTTTTTTAGGAGAGAAAACAGTTATGATCATGCAGTCTAATCTCCTATGTAACAGACCAAGAAACCTATTGCAGGAACAGCTACACAAGACTCCTAGAATCTTCCTTATAGCCCATCTTTTAAGAAAATATGTGGTTTATTTAGAGAACTTAAGTGATAGAGCCTCTATCTAGTTGCCAGGTAAGGTTAATTATTTTCCAGGGGTAAAATACTTCATCTCAAGAAAGTGTATCTTTGAAGTTGATGTTTTTCAGCTTCTACAAGCTGTACTCCTGTTATGTTGCTACATCATAAATGAACAGAATGAGACATAATTTCCTATATGCAAGCTTACGTTCTTAACAGAAGCCATTTATCAGTAACTTGGTTTTTAATATTACTTCAAATCTCTGAGGCAAAATCTTATTGCCTAATAAAGCTGCTTGTGTCATAACCTCAAGGCTAATGATTTTATCTTCATAAACTTTGTGATGTGAGAAGTGCTGTCCAGCAAGCTCTACTGCAAAACAAGCATTTTTTTCCCAATAGCCCTGAAAGCACTGTAAGTGTAGGTAAGTCACAGACTTTTTGTATGCTGACCTTTCCATGTCCTGAAAAACTGTTTCAAGGGGACTGCAAACTAAAGCCTCTCCTCCACAGGGAGTGACACAACCGCCTGCATCTGAGTATTCTGAGTAGTTCTATTGAATTTAGTGGGTCCGGTCAAACTAAATCTCTTGAAGGATCAGGGCTTTCTTCATTAATGCTTCAGCTCAGCTGGAAGCTGCCGGCAAAATGAAGTATTGTTAAAATTGTTTGGGATGTCAGATGATACTTCCAAAGTACAAACTGGAAAAATAACTAACCATGACTTTTACTTCAATGTGTAATCCTGCTGTTAAACAAAATTGCCTTGTGAGTAATGCAGTTGCTTAAAATGCAGTCATTTTATCTATTATAGTGCTTTTAAAAAATTCTGGTAAATTGTGCATTTCCAAGATCTGACATGGAAATTACTGTTATGTTCATTTAAAAGAAGCTTTATGTTGTCTGAAAATGTTTGACATCATAGTCAATTTTTCTCCTGTTACTGAGGATCATCCATGCAGAAACACAGAATATTGTAAAAGGAAGGAAAACTTTATTTGCTGAACCGCATTTGACTGGGGTACTCAGGAGCCCTTGTAAAGCGCTAAGCAAACTAGAACATGCGAAATAAGATGAGTGGATTTTAATGTCATGGCGTTCTATAGAAACTGAGGTGATTTAAGAGTTATGATTTGGTTTATTTCAGAGTCCATAGATGACAATATCACATCTCCAGGGTATGTAACCTATTCCAAGAGTTCAGAGGTCTCTTAAAGCTCACGCTGGACTACTGTTCTAATATGCAGGACCCCACTGTAACTTTTTACATACTTATATTGCAGTGGGGATTGTAAATTGATTGAGAGATTAAGAAAAAAACCCAGCTATCTTAGATGTTTGCTCTCACTGCCAGCAGCACCCTCCGATCACCAGGTGTCGTAACAGCAATAAGGAAGGGAATAAATGTCTGCCTGGAAGTTATCTGTGATCCTGCTTGCTAGCACACTCACAGTGACCTGTATCTACAGCATAAACGGGTGTTACAAGTTTCATTATTTAATGAGAATCCTATGTGTATCTTCTATAGGAAGTGGACACTAGGATCAACTGGCTGATTCATCTCTCATTTTATTCAGAAATTCAAAATTTCTGAATGTGTATTTTGAGACACAAATCTCACTTTTTGAAAATCAGCGAACCAGCCTCTTGCTCATGTTGTATTTTTCACAAGATTTTTCACTAAAGAGAGCAACAGTATGACTGACTACTGTATACTGGTCATTACCATTGTTACAGCAAACTGTAGCCAGGTCTTGGTAGGCTGTAGAGAATTAAATGAAACTATTAAATGCCTAGATTGAACTTTGAATTAACAGGAAGAGGAGGTATCTGCCTAGAAGGGAGCAGCATAGATAGGATTTGAATAGCTTGTGAAGAAATCCGTAGCGGGAATAGGTTGCAGTTTTGTAGATTAATGCACAGTAGAGGAAGCTTTCACACTTCTGCACTTACAGACACAAAATGAACCCTTGCTTTGCATCAGTAGTGGAAGCGAGGTCAGGAAGGATTACAAAAATACGCTAGACCAACACACAGCTTTCTAGAAAAAACTACAGAGGATCCTAAGATAATCCAGGCTGGAAGAAACCTCAAGAGCTCAAAGCAGGGTCTGCTATGAGGCAAGACCAGGCTGCTTTGTCCAGTCAGGTCCTGGAAACCTCTATGGATGGAGCCCACCCAGCCTCCCCGCGTTGGCTGTTCTCCTGCTCGACCGTCCTCGTGGGGGAAAAGCTTTTCCTCACATCTACGGCCGGAAAGACGTTAAAAAAAAGCTTAAGGAAGTCACCGCACTATTTAAACCAAGGGTCATCCAGTGGTGCTTTTAGCACAGAAAAAAACGGCAAGTTCTCCATCGCAGCCTGGCCGCGTAAGCCCGGCCACCCGGCCGATCCCCGTCCGCACCCCCCTCTCCCTCCCTTCGGACTCCGCTTCGGGGTGGGGGTCCGGAGGAGGCTGTTTTCCTGCAGCCGGCGGGGGAAGCTGAGGGTGGGAGGCCCGGCAGGGCTCTCCCTGTCCAGCCCCGCCGCCGCAGCTGCGTTCTGCCATTGCCGCCGACGTCACCCGGCGGGAACGTNTCCGCAGCCATACTTTTTGTTGTCCAGGGTGTGAATGTAGCAACTTAGTTTTGAACTGAAACCTCAGAAAGATCTGTAAAAAAAAAAAAAAAACCAAAAAAAAACCCAAAATCCCACGCAGCTTCTCTTCCTGCATCTCGCCCCGCTTATCTTCAGGCCGTCATTGTTACGACACGGCCTCATCTGTCGTCAAAGCACGGGAGGCCGAACCTAACGTCAGCCGGCCCGCTGAGGGCCGCCCCACGGCTTCCCTCACCGGCCGC